>UELU01145796.1:1294-92462 GCA_900490025.1 Megastigmus dorsalis
CCCCCCTCCCGCCTCTCTCGCGCCCCTATATACCCAACATACGCGTATATAACTTGCCGATATATAAGTCGTACGAGTACACCTATATATATATATGTATACCTATAAATATATACATATACCGAGGGAGAGAAAGGAAAATCTGCGAGGTTGTGATTTGTTGAGCTAGGAGCAACGGCTACGATGTTTCCTGCAAAATTTACCGATGTAGGATTGTTATGACAATAAATTCGACTAATTAGCTTTTCGGGCAATCATTATCGCAGAAAAATTAACCTTCGGAGACTTACATGTATACGTATAGTATTTCCGTTACATTCTTTATACCAGAGCAATTAATTAACGAATAGAAAATGATAATTATTGGATAATTAGGAGTATTCGCGCTAAAGATAGCCGAGAATATTAATGCGTACGATTTACGGTACAAGATTGCAAAACATATCAGCGGAAGCCAATTATCGTAATGTTGATAGTGTAATTGCCCCTTTAGAGCAACATATGGGAGCCAGATCTCTCGGGGAGGAAAAGGAAAAAGGAAGCGCAGCAGCAGCACTTTACGAAAGATTGCCTTCTTGATCATTCGTTCAATAGTCATGCCGTGTTAAATGTTGCTTATTATTGTTCGTTTTACCGAGAGCTTATATATTTCGTTTGGATTAAAAATTATAATAGCGCAAGAAATTTTAATGACTTTATGAATACGGCCTGCGAGCCGAGCGGAATAACGATTTCTGTCGTGATAAAAATATACTTCGATTACGTGCTTCGAATTCTGTCGTCTATGAAATACACACAGTCAGCTTTAAGAATAAGAGGATAATCTTTTGCTATTAAATTGGTTTGTATCAAAGAAGCCGAATAAAATTTCAAAAGATTATATGTACTTTTGTACGTATATCAATTATTTTTTGTTATTCAAAAACTTGTTGCTGTTGGATGAACCCAAGGTTTTTGTGATAGAGAAAAGTGTATGGTATATCAAATTTTTAAAACATTTAATTTAATAGAATACGAAATCCCCTATATCCGATATAAAAGTTGAAAAATATGTATGATGTAGGATTTTGATCAAAAACAATGTCTGACAATACTCGGCACGCACCTACTTTCGTATATAATTTATACATTAAATTGTATGAATTTTATTTTCAATTTTGTAATTTTCACTTCCGCTGAAAGGTATAATTTTTTTTATAATGTTTTTCGAGAGATGTTTTTTAAGCATTTTTTTAAATTTCGTATTAAATGATGCGATTGTAAGAAAAAAAAATCAGTAAAATGAAAAGCTCCGGCATATTTCTCATGCTGCAATATAAAAATAAACATGATTTTAAAGGATTGCAAATACAGTCATTAATTTTTTACTTTACTAATTCACTTTTAATGTGTTTACAAGAATCGTCCATAGGCAATTTTAACGAAATTCTAAAAAAACATATTATTAAAACTCAGCGGATAAACTTTTTACAATGGTATCGTCATCGCGTCGGGTTGTTATTAACCTCGGCAGAAGCTCTCTGTTCCGCTTATACATATTGCCAGCCAAAGACAAGTTCTCGAATTCCCGCGGCCCGTTTTTGTATCGGATTATCGTAGCCTTATTATTGCCATTATTATTATTATGATTATTATATACAAAGGCCGGGATGCCGTCGAGCCGCGCGCGAAGTCGTTTCGCAACGTGGATTTGTATACGTGATGCTGCTCTCGTCAGGCAGTCGCTCTTCTTGTTCTTGCGGCCGTTCGCCGGTCGGGCTTTTTGATCGGAGCCGAGAGCGCGCGATTACGTCTCATTTTTAAAGAGAGAGAGAGAGAGAGAGAGAGAGAGGTAGAGAAGGGGAAGGGATGGGCGTCGAGATTGCGATTTCGAGCGATTCTCGCGGTCGCCTTAGCCGATGTGTCACGTTTCCCAAGAATATTTCGGTTCGATTGGCCGTTTTATTTCCTCCTCTTCCACCGTATATATATATACTTCTCGGACTGGCGTGTGGTTTTCTGGTCTTCTTCTACCTTCCTCTTCTCTCTGCGGCTTTCGTCTCTTTTTTTTCTTCTTCCTTTTTTTCTTACCTCGACGCGTGCTCTTCGTTTTTGTGAAGGTCGTTTTGCATTTTTAGGATCTATACGTCTCGTTATTCATGTATCGATTTGATTAATGTGCGGCATGCGAAGGAGGCCGCGCTGTGCGCGTGTTTTTTTTTTTTTGAATTTCGAAGATTCTTTTTTTTTTATTGTTCTTTGTGTATATGTTAGTATTTGATAAATCTTCGAGTTCCGTTTAATAGAGGTTCTGATGGGGATTCGTTGAAAAGCCGCTCGGTTGTTATGATGAATGCCTCTCGAGCGGCTCCGTGGTGCGTTTTGGAATATTTATAAAAACTAGATTTTTATTATAATGCTGCAGCTGCTCAATTTGGGGGATATTGAATATGCAAAACGAAATCGAGTCGATTAGTTTTGAGAAAGACGTTGCGAGTTCGGATTTTTTTGTCAAAGTCGCACTTTTTTCATGGGACGGCGACGAGTTACGACTGTGTTTAGTGTAAATTTAGCACATGAATTAGGATAGAAGATTCATCGCTGGTACTTATATTAATTGAAAGGCATTATTAATAATAGATGAAAATTTGATGTTAAAAAAGGGGATGAGAAGACCGACGAATTAAGAATAATTTGACCATGTACATCGAAATAACATTATTGAATTGAATATGAAAATTTGGCTCATTTCACATAACTACATTTAAATGCGATAAGCTTTAAAGTTGTGCAATAAGTATGTATGTATATATTGTTACTGGATACAAAGGTTGTTGGCCAAGTCGCGTATGCTACAATATGTACATATATACACACACAGATACTCGAAAACGGTGTAATAATACAAATATATATTTAATAATAAGATGTCGGCTGGAAATGTATTGAGAAACATATATATGGTATTAATGTAAGAATTTAAATTTTGGTTTCAAATTGTATTAGCTTAGGCATAATATACTATTTGTTTCTTACCCTGCTTGTTTCTTAGAAATATATCATAGGCTGTATAAGCTAATCATCGCGAAAATATCTATATCAGTAACGATTTCGCCAAGCATTTATCAAGTCTCTGTAGAGGTTTTAAAATTAGTCTTTTATTAATAATTTCATATATATGTCATTAATGTTAGCATCAAACTTGAACCGTTATTAACTTTATATTAAATTAACTTTATTGGCATTACTTTTAAATACTCGGTATACTAAAGTGTAAATATGGAGCAATCTTTGACAGGTACAGAATAATTTAAGTTCATCTATAAGAAAAAAATTTAAAGATTTACCAAATTAATTTAAAAATGTTATAGTTAATAATTTTCATGTAATGGAGCCGATTCAGATTCAAAAAGAACCTAACGTATTCGGCAGTCCAGGTTCGTATGCATGTAATATGATAAATTATGTAAAACATTATTGAATTAAATTGAACGTTCGATATTACTTTACACGTATTTTGCTCATAATAATAATTGTATTTATAAAGAATGTGTAATCAAATTAGATTCATATAGTTCGATTGATTTTGGTTCTTTACATATTCACAATAAAATACCATAATTAATTATAGCAGCTCAATTGTTTATTTTGTGTATTTAAATTACAGATAAACCAAGTATGATTAGTTTCAACGAGTATTTATTTGATAATGTAAATAATAGTATTGTAATAAAACGTGGTATGTATAATCAGATATTCAACAAGTTTTTATATTTTGCTATTGTATTTATTTTAATCTTTTGCTATACTTACAGTAGATATCAACGAAAAATTTGTAACATCAGATTCGCTCGATATATTTGGTATACTCATAACGATTATCTTTTACCTGTTATCATTATTTATGTACGCACATGATTTTTTTTATACAAATTCTTTTTTATTTAAGTATTATTGTGTGATTATAGATAAAGAAACAACTAATACTATGAATATCAGTGAAAGGGTAAGAGAAACAATGATCTTACATGACAATCGCGGAGTTCATACAATTATTGAATCTATTTTTGAAACTGAAGGTGACTTTATCGATGATAAATCAAATTTAAATCTAATGACAACGGTTTTTAAATCAGGTAATGTACAAATATAAATATAGTATAACATATGTAAAAATTCAGAATAGTAGAAATTGCTTATCAATGCTACGTTATGGTATAAAATATTTTATTCGTGACATTTGTCATGATATATAATGCAATTTCTTACCTCATTTTGTAGAATATGAAACTATCGACGAGTTAGATATTAACAGTACATTTTGTCAAATAGAAGAAAAACTACTTAGAAACGATGAAATTTGTTCTATTGTGAATAATAGTCTACAAGGTTTGTAAATTCAATTTATACAAGAATAATTATTAATTTTATTGTAGGTTTCACTGAATTTATTAATTTTATAGATGAGCAATATCAATTCTATCATGAAAGTAACAATCCAAGAATTAACAAAAGGAAATTAATTGACAGATGTCAAAGTAAGTTTACATTTGTTTATATGCGTCCAAGGAAAATAATATTAAAATTTATAATTTATATATTTTACTTTGAAGGTGATTCAAGTCAGTCAGGCTTATCTCCGAAACGTCGGAAAACAGACGAGAAATATTTATTCAATAATAAAGACGGAAACCAATCACCGCAAACAAAAAAGCAGGCAACATTACCAAATTACGCCACTAAATTAAGCCATTTGTCAAAACTCATAAAAACAAATAAGAGTAAGTTCAATTACTAGTCGTAAAATATAATTTATACTGTCTATTTGAATAGATTTTAAGATAATCATAAGAAAACTTTTTTTTTATTAATGTAAATGAATTTTTATTAACTAAATTATTTTTTTGCATTAACTCATTTTCTGATTTCTGGAAAATCAAAAAATTTATTTCAAATATTACTGAAAAATAATTTTCTATATTATTATACACTTTCCTCTATGAAAAAGGCAAAAGAATAGATAAAATGATTTGTGAAAATTCATAAGTTTATTTAAAATTATATTTTATATTTATACTATATGATATAAACTGTGAATCTTACAGGATTGCTTGATGCAAAAGTCATTTTAGAAAGAATTAATGTGAATCATTATTTAGCACAAAGGAATATTGAAAAGCTAAACAATATTAAGAATACCGAGTCCGATTCAACAAAGGAACTGAAACTGCCATTTATCAATACGAAGAAGAATGACCATTTGAAGCCCGAAGACAACAAAAAATATGGTATTAAGACAAATCTCGACAAAAACGATGGTAAGTTTTTTATGGAGTAATTGACTACAAATTATTCTGCAATCGATGAATAACGTGAATGTCAGCAATTTTAGCTTAAAAAATTGATTATGGCCTTCAAAAACATAAGACTACTAAAATAAGACTAATAAGTTTTGAAAAATCTTATTAAAATAGCTAAGAGAGAACGATATTCCCTACTAATTTTCCAGCATTTCATGTACAATTTGAATGCTTTAATTTTCAAAAATATGATTACGAATTTACGTAATTTGATTTCACTAATTTTATTATTATTTTCAACAGATTATTACAATTCGCTGATAATAAGTAGTTGTCAAAAATGCAACATAATGCAGAAAACGATCGAGAAAACAATAATGCAATGTCAGAAATGCAAGAGCGACATGACATATGGGTGCCAAGCTTGTAACTATCAGGCTACAGTATATAAACGTATGATAAAGCATTTAAAGTTAATGTGTAAAGGCACCGACTATTATTATTGCAATGATTGCAATTATAAATGCAAACGTAAAGGCAGTATCGAGAAACACATTCTGTACAGACATCTTACACAAAGTCAGAAGTTTTTGGAATGTCACAGGTGCAAAAGAACATTCAAAACAAAATATATATGGAAATCCCACGAGAAGACGTGTGGACCTCCGTTGCATTTGTTCTGTACATTCTGCCCTTTGAAGGTGAAAGAAAAGATTCAAATGGTAAATCATATGAAAAGACATCACACTAATCAGTTCGAATCGGAAAAAAATCTTGAAAGTATTATAAATAAAATAGTTGAAAAAGGACACGCGTTTTTAGGTACCAAAATTCCAATAGTGTTATATATGAATAAAGCAAATTATGCATCAGCAACTGATAAATCTGATATTTGCCTTATTATTTTTTTACAGCTGATTCAAATAAAACTGTTGAATCTGGGACGCTAGCGGTTGCCTGTGATAACAATATACGTAATAAGACTTGTAAGTTCATTTTCTGTGTACACTACATTTTTAATATTTAAAAAAAAACTGTACAAAGGTGGAAGAAATTCGATTATATTCATTTTATAAATAAGCATAGTTATTGAGTGTAGTAATCGAAGTTATCGTATATTTTGTATATACATACAATGAAAAAAAGTATGTCTTGCAATAAAAGGAATCGTTCATTACAATTTCTAACGTATGATTTAGTTACTCCAAATAAAATGCTCATTAACAGTTAATGAATATATTCTTGGATTCAGTAGTTTTCGCAAAATACGTGCCGTAACCCATTTTGACAAGTGTATAATTCATTAATAGTAAATGATTATTCAATTCGCCATATTCAAACCAAGTTTTTCAATATTAAATGAATGCCATTTAATAGAAGACATCCTTTTTCTAAGTGATATATAAATGTATTGCATAATATTATATGACATGCGTATACCACTAAACGTCTGTATTTTCAGATGCAATATGCCGTTACTGTACAAAATGTGACAGAACTTATGATATAAAAGAAATATTTACCAGGTTAAAGAAGAATTGTCCAGAATGCAAAACACCATTTGTATTCAAATGCAAAAACTGCGAAAGCACATTTACTAAATACCACCTCATATACAAACACATCGTGCGTAAATGCTTCGTTCAAAATGTTACTGACATGGAAAACAAAACCTTAGATATCGATGCGAATAATTACAAACTTTGCTCTAAATGTGGTTTTCGGTTTAATTTATTCAAGCGCTACAAAAATCACGAGAGAATTTGTCTGTCGAAACACAGCAATAACAAAGATGGTGATAAAAATTCTTCTTACAGGAGTGTTCCGCTTTCAGGTAAACTATAATGTATAATGAATTTCTTTCTACTTTGCTTGGTAAATTAAGTAGGATTACCTAGTTGTCATAATTTAGAATTTGCAGAAAGTAAAAGTATCTGTAAGATCTGTAGGTTCCCGATTTCAGTATTATTATCTGTATCGTAACACCACAATTACATAGCTCAAGTCGGTTAAATTATTTTTTAATAGATTCTAAATATTAGTTTTCTTATTCATATTGAGAAATAACAAATCTGATTTGGTACATCATCAAATAAAACTCCTGTTCTTTTTTCACTTACATTATAGGTATAAATACAGATTTCTTAATTAATACTTTTACAAATTTTCATTACATACTGATCAAAGACTTCGGGTTTAATTAACTGCCCTCGATAAACTACCCACGTTAAAATATTATGAGATCTTATGTACCACTTTGACTGTGACTGTCAAACTTCGAAGTAAGTATAAATTTATGTAACTAACTTATATAATTTATTTTTGACTGCTATCAGTACCAGTATCGCCTATCATAATACATAATAACAGACAAATCTCTCCAGACGAGAAACTATCACATGTCAAAATGTATAAGAGATCTCACGTAATATTTTATCAAGGGTAGAAAAGTAAGATATTATACAAGAACATAATTCGAATTCTATTCATAAGTTAAATGCTGTTTATATTTCTAAAACATTAATTTAATAATAGTAACTTTTATCACGCAGACGTTAAGAAGTTGTTGAAAGCCTATTGTTCGAACTGCGAGAAAATAACGAAGCCAATAAAAGGGTGTAAAAAGTGTAAACAATGCAGCAAGACACTCTCTTTCCGGTGTGGAAAATGTAGTGCAGATTATTGTTACATATGGAATTTGCTACGACACGCGAAGACACACATTCCTTGAACGTCTTCGGTATAATTCCTGTCACTATACAAAACCAAGTTCAAATACAGTCTTGCGAAGCATATGGAGCCTGTAAAATACGATAAGTGCGAATTCAACAAAAGCGTATCAAAAGCATTATTATAGCAAGGAACCGGAGTTCCATCGGTATGCTCATCGCCCATTCAAAATATTTAAAAAATTTCGAGTATTGAAAAATTGCGCTACATGATATCCAAACATGTTGAGTTATTCACGAATAGAATGCATGCAATGCAAAGCTTGCGATAGGTATAGAGATAAAAAAAAACTCTATTGGAGCAATATATTTCTGTGTATGGACGTAGCTCCAGCTTAATGGAGTGTTATGGAAATTAAATATAAGGACATAAAGTAAGCTTAGTAATTTTATAAAAAAAAATATATTCAGAATTTTTACTTTACAAAAGTGAATAATACGATTTTGTATATATGCGTTTAATTCTTTAAAAGGAATAATAAAGTATATATTAATATTTAAAAAAAATTGTTCAATATTATTATTCTTTATGAAAAAAGAAAGCCTACAACTATCAGATTCCAATAATCGTTTCTCATGTTTTTTTTTTTAAATTTGTTTTCTCTATTAAAAACTGTCAACTGTATATATGCGCTTAACACAAATACTTTTAAAGTAATAAGGATATTATAATGATTGTGAAATTGCCGTTCTGAAATACAAACCGTCAGATCTCAATAATTTTCATTGCATCAATTTTGAACATTGTGGTCATAATGATCCGTATTCAACCGTAATTTTATGTAAGTATTTACAGTCACGCACAGGAGTCGAATGAAGTAAGGTTTGATCATGCATAAAAGATTTTTCATACAACTAAGTATTTATTGGTAATATCCTCTGATCGCAAGTCATTAAATTTATCGTACCAAGTAAATTTTATAATTACGTAAATCTAATTTTGAACTAAATTTATTATCAATTAAAAAAAGTTTCGATAACCGAATTAATACTTATTGAATTATTAACTATAAAATTACTCTGAAGTTTGTTTCTGAATAGAAATATTTAACAATCGTAATTAGTAAAGTCTTTGCGTTTCGTAACAAAATTTATAAATTAAATGTGCAACATATACAAGAGATTTGGTTATTCTAATTAGTCTTTCAATCATGGTCGTTTATATTAAATAAATATATATTTACATATATTTGTTATTACATATTACATATATTACATTTCAAAGTGGCGCATTTTGCAGGTATATGCAAAAGAACTAATCAACAGTTGATAAGGTAGAGTCCTTATCGACCTCTCACAATTTTTCCGAGCAAATGTTGTCGAGAAGACGAGAAAAGTTTTGAAGTACTGATTCGAGCGCCACCTAAAAATATTATCACGTGTATTTTTATATGCAGGTTTGGTTATGCTCGTCCACATTTTTAAACACACGTGTGCTATTTAAATGATTAAAGTTTGAAAGTGATACATTCAATTTGTCAAAATGTCTGCAAAAAAGAAGTCTGCAAGTTTGTCGGACAAGATAAGTAATATAATAACAGCTAGACCGAAAGCTTTCGGATCTGATGATGAATCCGAGGAGACAAAAGCAAAAGTGGTTGACTATGATGATGAAACTGACGATATCGAAGAGTTTAAGGCTGAATTTAATAGTTCAAGCATTCGTAAACGTAATGTTAATCTTCTAGAAGAAACTGACAAAAGGTAATGAACTTATCATAGATGGTTTAAGCATACTTTTTATTTTTATATTTTGAGGTTATTTTTTAAGGTTATTATTTTTATATGTCACTTGCTACTTGAAAAAGGTCTTATTTTTATATTATATGTTACTTCCATATATGTTGATAGATTTTATTTAAATTAATAGGTATACAGCAAAGAAGGTTTCCAAAAAAGAGATTTTTAATGAACATGAAAGTTCAGAGGCAAGCGACGAAGATGATGATGATGCTATGGAAGACAGTGCTGAAGATAATTTAGATAGTGAATCTGAAAAAGAAGATAACGACTCATTAAACAATTCTGAAGGAGACTTGGATGAAGAAGAAAATAGCGATGATGCTGAGTCGTTTCAAGAAGATGATGAAGAAAATGACAGTGATTTTGAGGATGAATTCGACGAAAGCATTGATGCATCTAATCCATTAAGAAGGGATCGAAATTCTGAAAATGGTATTAAAACTATGTCTGCTACAAATGTTCGCGCAGAAATTGAAAAAGGAAATTGTGTTAGAGAACAGCTAAAGGTGTGGGAAAATCTTCTAGAAATGAGAATTAAAATGCAAAAATGTTTAATAAACAGCAATCAAATGCCTCAACATGATGTACATAAAAATTATGAAGCTGACGATGAATATAAGAAAAATTGTAAAAGTACTAAGGATCAACTAAGTGGGTTGTTAAGCAATTTATTACAATTACAGAGCAATCTTTTGGAGAGTTATTCTGAAACGAAAAACATATTAAAAAATAGCAATAAAAGAAAAGCAGATGATGATGGTGAATCAAATGACGAAGACCCTATGGATGAGGAAATTCCATCGGATACAGAAGATGAAATGAATGATAACGAAGAAGAAGAAGAAGAAGATGAGGTAGAAGAAACAGAAAAATCAGATAATAAAGAAATGAAAGGACCTGCTAGAAAAAAAATGAAACTATCAGAATTTGAAAAAATTATAGCTAAGAATCACAAGCTTTATACTGGTTATAGAAATTCTGTTATACAAAAATGGAACGACAAAACAAGAATAGCATCTGGTGTAATAAGCAAAGGTGTAAATCAACCTGCTATTAAACAAATAGAGTTTGCACTAGCAAATAAGGATAAATTATTGAAGAAAACTCAGTTAAAACGTTCAGAGTACGATATCATTGGCAAATCATCGAGTTCCTTGGAAGAAAATGATGGACGTAGAATGCAAGAGTATGATTCAGAAATCTACGACGACGACGATTTTTATCATCAGCTTCTAAGAGAACTCATAGAGCATAAATCAGCCGATATAACAGATCCAATTCAACTTAGTAAACAATGGATTCAGTTACAAAACATGAGGAGTAAAATGAAAAGGAAAATCGATACAAGGGCTACAAAAGGCCGTAGAATTCGTTATAATGTACATCAGAAGCTCGTTAATTTTATGGCTCCCATTACAGTATTCGACACGTGGACAGATCACGGAAAGGACGAGCTATACAGTTCGTTGTTTGGCAAAATCAAATCTGTCAACAATGAAACAAAACCAACATAGTCAAATTCACTGTTCGTGTAGAAATATTTGTTGCAAATGTGATATAAACTTTGTTGTAATCTTACATTTATTATAATGTATGTGTAAATATGTCTAATTAATAATAATTGCTTCTTTTTAAATGAATTGGTTGAGCCAGTGCTACCATAAGCAATCGTAAAAAATTAATTGATTAGATATTATCAGAAAGTTGAAGAAAAAAAAGTTCTCGGCTCGGTTCTTTAGATAACTATGTTTTTTTATATTACACAATAAAAGTTATTTAACTTTAGGAAAGCACATGTAATTTTTCTAATTACTTTACATTAATCTAACATTTACAAATATATTTCACATTAAATGTTATATAGGTATAATAATCTACTAGACCATAATAATGTTATTTCTCAAATATACATGCCATCGTTCGAAATATATGCGGAATAGTTAAACTTCAATCTGGCGAGTCTTATTTATTCCTCCACACTGCGTAGATCAACGTCTTTTCGTTAATTCCTCTCTCGCATCCGTGCAGCATGAAAATTCATATAAAATCATTCAATCGTTAGATTAAGTTATCACCGTACAAACACGAGGAGTGTCTAGAGCAACTTTGAAAGCGATTAATCCAAATGAAGCGACTATCAATTTCTAGAACAGACATTGACTCTATAGAGAGAGAGAGAGAGAGAGAGAGAGAGAGAGAGAAATTTTTCTCAATATCAGGAACTGCACACACCGAATCTTATTCCGCAGCAGCAGCGAGTAAGTAAGTACGAATGCTCGGAATCGAACGATAGAAAATATATGTAATGACCCGAGGTCAGCCGGTTAAGTTTCAAGTGGTCGGACTTAAGCAGCCAGACGGATGAATGACAGCTACTTGGATTTGGATGACGCGTTTATTGTTCCTATATATATATATATACACATAATACGTGCGGTGGTGGTGGCGAGCTCGATTTTCTATATGTCAGCGCGCAACGCGTGTATATATCTCGCGCGCGCCTTTTTTTTTTCTTTCCTCGCGCTCATTATATAGTGATGTAACTGTACGAGGCTCTAGGAGCGATTCTTTCCGTCGATAACGCTTTCGATTATTCTGTTTTTTTTTCTCTCCCTCTCTCTCTCTCTTTCTCTCTCCTTTCAAGTTGCGGTCAGGGGTGAAGAGGGAGTTAAGAAGAAGAAGAAGCGTCGAGGAGTCGGTCGGGGGGCTTTTTATCGGCTTGGCAGACTTTTGCGACGCTGCGCTTCGACCGTTCTATAGGAAAATAACGAGGAGGATTATTAATATATATATACATATATACAAGAGCCGGTTATGCGCGGCACACTCTTTGCGAAATTGTGCGCGAAATTGTTTCACCGGGCGATCAACCGCCTTGGAAATGGGCTATTTGAATGTTTATGCTTTATACGCTCGTCGTGTGCTTTAATAAATGTATAGACTAGGTAGACATTAATGTGTACTGCGATGAAATACAAATTATATATTTAGGCGCGTTGTAAAGTATACGGGTGGCGTAATACAAAAGCTGCACGAGCTTACGAAATTACTTATTGCGCGCATTCAGCAGCCCCGAAAACTATAATATATAATTACAAAATCGTGATGTTTCTTTATATTATTTTGATTAAGTATTTGGATCTAACAGTAAAGAATAAATGTTTTGGCTCAATCATTGAAATTCTGATGAGCGATAGCTAAAAGTTCAATTGTTTATATTATTATGAATGAATTAGTTTTTGCACAACCGGCATTAAGTACCTAAATATTAATTGTTTAACTCACTTTATAGTTCTTTTGTGTCTGAAGTTACCTCAAAGTTAAGATAACTAATATTCAAAAACTTTTAGTATTCTTTCTGTTCCAAAAGTTTGTCAAAAATCTAATTACTAATATTTAAAAAATATATACTCTATGTTTATTAGATGGTCTTTAACAATCGATATAAATGTATATTCTAATTCGAATGAAACTACCGATCCAAATACAATCGATAAAAAATTTTATCATCAATCACTCGTCAACAAATCTCTAAATATCTCGTCTTATAGTCAATCCACTTACACGCAATTTAAGCGTCTTATATATGCTCGCTCTTACGTGCGCGACACGTAAATATGTGTATTTAATTACACGCTCTGGATTGGGAGCGGATCCGCTTGTCACTGATTGTCAGAAGAAATTGTTACGAGTCCGCGCGCGGACGTCTCGCGAGACAAAACTTTGTTTTTAGCCGAAAAAGCTCGTTATCGGACAAAACTTTATACGCGTTTTTTTGCTCATTTGGTCGGCGGCAGACGATTACGCGCCAACGAACCGTTACCATCTATATACTGTATTTTTCAAGATTTTTCATGGCTCTGTAAGTTTCCGTCACTCTACCTATACATGTGGTATATCACTTTTTTTTTTATCGAAAATATTGGTAACTCGTACAAATAAAGTATATTAATAAATTCCTTAGTAATATAAGTTAATGGCAGTTTTTACTCATTTCTTTATCTATGCATACATATAGCCAATATGCGGTCAAAATTCAAGATTTGTTTACGGTGGATTATATTTATAGGTATCGACATTCTGAGAACCGAGAGAAATAAAAAATTACATAAGATTTGTTCTCATCGCAGAATTTTTTTAAGCAACGTAAAAGTAAATGGAAAAGGTGAGACATATATGTACATGCTATGGATAAACGAATAAACATAAATAAAATTACAATATTCCTGAATTAATATATATTTACTTGAAGCGAGAACAAAGATACAGAAAGCAGGTACTTAATGGCGACGCCTCCTTTTCCTCGAAGAACACAATGCGCACGATAAAGGGTGTTCTATCTTTGTGTTATCTTTGCGTGTATTTTTACGGTAATAAATCGCGTTCGGATTGTTGGGAGACATCAATGCAACGGAGTCACCGCAAATTCGTTTTCTTCGATCGGTTTATCACTTATTTGTCATAATTGCATTTTAAATCTGTCGTTCCGGATTCGTTATCGCGAGTGAAAAATAGGCCCGCAGATTATAAAAGAAAACGTGCGATTAACAATGTGCACAAGGGAATTCTTGGTACCATTAGTGGGACAAAGCGTTGAAGCATTACAGATCTTACATGTGTCTAGTTTGATTGCTATTCTGGATTAAATTAAAAAGTTAATAAACTCGTTTAGCCGCGGAGAGAACGGGAAATCCAACGATGAATATAATATGTATATATGTGCACCCGTAGTCGCGTAGATTCGATTATTATAAAAATGGTTGCATGATTTTTACGGTTCGTCAGTTTCTGAAATTAAATTGCTCTAACGTAGACAAAACAATAACTTTTACATAGAAGGAAATTTGATCGACAGTATCGGACTCGTTGCAGGAAAGTCCTTTTGATTCGAAACATTGAACTTTGATAGCTGATAAGGTTAAAGTTTGAAATATTTTTCAAATCGCATCTGAACTTTCAATGCAGCCTCCATTTATTCGCTTTGTTTACGAGAAACAAAGCCTAATTTTTCCGAATAGAATTTATATATATGACCCCTGCGGTATTCGTCATAACTCGTATTGGCACGTGAATAAGTAAATGTTCAATGCGTTTTGAGAGACGCCGCGCTACATACGATCGATGCGTTTCGCTGGGAACTCGCTGCTTTGAAAATACGTTTACGTTTTATATACTCAATTTTTAGTATCCGATTGATATGCTGCCTCGGAGATGGAAAAATTTCAAACTTTCACACAGTAGGTCATCTGTATGTTTACATGCAGCACGAGCGTGAACTGCAGGCAAAACATGGATTAGCATTTCGATTTATCTTACAACATAAGCAACAGTATCTATTTATATGGCAATAAGATAAATTTTAATGTCAATGTGTATAAGACTTTTTTCATCTTTTATTCGCAAGCCAAAGAAATTATTTGAGTCTAAGCGTATCTCTTAGCATTGTAATTATTTTTATAGTTCAGCATGATCGAGAGGCTTGAGCATTCTTGAACACTCAAAGTATCGATATATACCATAATACGCACCGACTTCAACAAGCTTGGACTACTTTTGTTTTTGCCCGTTAAAACTTGGCTTATTAGTTGCGAACTTCGTATAGCAGCCTATAGGCGGTCTACTTTCGCAAGGCATCAATTTATCAAAAACGTCTTCGCTGGATGAATATGAACAAATTTCTTGCTACCTATGACGTCAAAATAATGCATACCTATATATACATACTAATGAATAGACGGTGTATGCCAGGGCTTTGACTCACAACGCAACGTT
Organism: Megastigmus dorsalis; assembly: GCA_900490025.1. NCBI lineage: Eukaryota > Metazoa > Arthropoda > Insecta > Hymenoptera > Megastigmidae > Megastigmus > Megastigmus dorsalis. The sequence goes on from UELU01145796.1 coordinate 16,818, forward strand.
AAAAACAAAAAACTAGTGAATTCAGTCGGTATGGTGGTTAAACATACCGAAAAAAAAGTCTATACGTTGCATTTACTGCAATGGTGTCGAATAGGTAAATAAGAATTACATTGCACTCGAATTATATCCAGCGTGTTTTCGTAAACACAGCGCACGCGTCGTATCTGCGCGCGCGTCCAGCAAAAATTTCGTCCCGACAACAAATAATATACAAGTACTTATATATATACCGAGCGAAGGAAAACCGCAAAAGCCCGCCACACGTTTACCTAAGCGCATCGCGTGTGCAGGTGCAAAAGAGACGAGGATAAAGAGCATCAGCTCTCATCTCGTCCGATCGAGTGTGCGGATCTTAGCAGCAGCTCGTCGGAGACTCGCAGTGTGTTTTCGATGTAATTACGCGCATGTAGATGAACTCCTCACTATATATACACACATACACGCGGGTGTAAATATGTGCCTATCAGCGTCGATGCTGACCCTTGACCGGCGCAACGATGCCTCGTCTCTCTGTCTCTCTCTCTCTCTCTCTGTGCTCGTCGCGTCTGTGTCTATACTATGCGTCCGGCGCGAGCGCGCTAATGATCATCGCCAGCCAGCCCAGCCTCTCTCTGATGGTCTGCGCGAGAGAGAACCGAACGTTCGCCGAGAAGACCACATCGTCGATCTATCTAATAAGGAGGCCTGCGCCTGTGAGTGTGTGTGTGTGTGTGTGTGCGTGCGCCGCGTGTCTCTCGTCGTCTGCGATGTATGTACACCTTGAAATTCGAAGCTCAAGTAGTAGCAAGTAGTGACCGCAAGCCAAGGTCACGGTCTTGCCTTCTTCTTCTTCTTCTCGCGCTCCACCTCTCTCTCTCTCTCTCTCTCTCTCTCTCTCTCTCTCTCTATCTCTCCTTATCGCTGTATTATTACTATACACCCACGTGCGCGTGTGTACACGGCGATCCGTTGTGTCTTTTTTCTCCTCGCTATTTTCTTTTCTCCCGCGGCGCGTATATAGTCGTGCGACCCAAGCCACATTAGAGACAGAGAGGGAGAGAGAGAGAGAGAGAGGGAGAGAAGCGACGCTCAGACTCTTCGATCTCTCTCTCTCTCTCTCTCTCTGTCTCTCTCGATGCGCGCATATATTCGATCTTAATCGCAGCGCCCGCGAGAGTGCGAGACTGATGTACTTACAAGTTGCGACAGACCTTGGCTGTCATGCTCATCGGGAGATATGTTTATTAGGGCGCCGGAAGTAAGGCGGGCGACAGCCTCGAAGCTTAAAGGGAGCGCCGCTGCTACTGCACTCGACCAGCCTGTATCATCCCGGCCTTTTTTTCTTCTCCACTGCGCTGTGCTATCTTCGCTTGGATATTCCTTGGGGAGGTGATTACTGCTGCTGCTGCTGTTGCTGGTGGTGGCGGTGGTGCTACTGCTGCTCTTGCTGATACGTTGAGAGGTGAGTTTTACACGTTCGATAGTGTGGGGGGAGCGAGAGCGATGCCTTTTTTTTTTCGTCTCGACCAGACGTGTTTTGCTGTTTTTGCGCCGACAGCTACTTAGACCTGTGCATAGTTCGAGATGTGTGAGCATTGACGAATGAGTTGCGAAGTTGGAAGATGGCTTTTCGAGCTTTCTCGGACGCTTTTGTACGCGCAACTGTGTGTGTGTGTGTGTGTGTGTGTGCGCGCGTGGTGCAGAGCTGCGATTGCAAAATGATGACTGGCTGCGAGGTTGTATAGAGGGAAAAATACCGACCAGTTTCGTAGGCAAATACTGTTTTTACGTTAAAAGAATTGAAGTTTAATCATTTTTTGAACCAATTGATTATATTATCGGGGCTTTGACGCTTTTTGTTTCTTTTTTTTTTTTTTTAATTTATCGTACGATTATAAATATACTTATGCAAAAATACATTTTGAACGAGAATCAACGTATTGTTCTGCTCCCCTTGAATAAGCATAACCCCTTAGCTTTACGACCATAATTTAAGCTGTCAGACATTCATTTCTCCACAGCGATAAGAAATTTATACTCGATGGTCGCGGGAAAACGACGACTCCGTTATACTTTAGTGGCCGCTTGACGAGCGAAAATGAAAACCAATTTAAATAAATATCTCAACGAGCCTATCTATACAAATCATGCAAAAATACTTTATTACACGGATAAATATAGTATTTAGGTACAAGGCTTCACCGAGATCTAAATTTATGTTACGTGCTCGCATTACACTCTTCTCTCTCTCTCTCTCGCAGCGATAGGCCAAAGTCATATTCAGACGATAAGAACAGAATAATGCGCGCGCGATAATATGTTCGCGGAGAAGCTCCGCATCGCGCAAAAAAAAAAAAAAAATTCAGAAGAGATTAAGTAATATTGCGAATGCGTGTAAAACCAATTATTCCTCGATATATAAAACCAATAGCCTACGCATTATCGCTCTGTATACACATATACATGCGTTTCTTCTACAATCTCGTTGCGAAAGAACAATATTTCATTAATTGTATCGCTAATTCGGCTACGGAAAATATAGCCTTAATTGCGATGTAAAAAGGGGCGCGTGGAAAGTAAGCGTTAGATGCACGGGTCGGATAGAATGTTTAATCTCCCCTACTCTGTCGCCGAAACAATAAACAAGGAAACAAAATTAAAAAAAAAAGAAATAAACAACGTGTAATATATAATATACGAGATATTCAACGCACTTCCTACTTCCCGATACGTTAGACTCTATATGTCGTTAAACCATATGTACACATTCAAATCCTCTCATCTATTCACCCGCGAGAAATAATATAACAAAGAGAGTGAGAGAGAGAGAGAGAGAGAAAGGAGAGAAAAAAAAAACAAATAATGCACCACGGCACGCGCGTCCTTTGGCAACTTTGGAAGTCAACTTAGACAAACATCTTTAGCGCGGATAAAGCAGAGTGGCGGGTGAGATCGTATCGGCTGGCCTTAGCTCCCGATGATTTGCGACACTAACGAGGTGCCGCCACGATGCGGACCTTTGATATAGATTTCTGAATCACTGCAGCCGACCATATTATACATGTATGTATCGTCGTTGTTGTCGTCGTAAGCGCATTATGTAGCGCCACCGTCGCGTGTGTGCTTGTCATACAGGTTTACTTCTACGGATCCAATGTACGCGTGTCCGTGTATACCGAATTCAGCCGAGAATAAGGGAGTTTTACCGTCTCATCCTTATAATTCGTGTTCGAAGGGAAACAAATGTTCCGAACGTAGTGTATATGAATTTTATAGGTCACCTTTTTTTTTTTTGTTTAGATGATTATTCGTGAAATATTGCGCAGGATTATCGATAAAGGCACAGGAGGCCTAGTACCAGAGATTGAAATAAAAGAAATTGGTATGCTTGGTGATAATTTATCGATACCCGAATAGCCGAGCAGAAATATATTATAACAGAAATCGTCTAGCACATTTCACACAACGACAGTGCTAATAATGTGTAAACGCGATTATAGGAAAGTTTTAATTGAGAGCTGGCAATTTAGCTCGCTATTATAATCTTTGTTCCTTATGCAAATGTTTAAGTTCACGGTCTAGTAGAAGCGTCAAGAATTGAATCATCATCTACGAGTTAAGAAATGTTCCTCGCCAATGTGTCAGATGTATCTCGAGCAATTTGGCCTTCCACGGCGATCAAATAAAAGACCTTTTTTATACGAGATTCGATAATACTATAATTTCGTATAGCTATATGCGATCCCTTGGAAACTTACGCGTCCCAGAGAAATGCTGAATCCGCACTGCGTCTCGAATTTCTTTTTTTATTTTTCATATACATCGGCACATTTAATTAGTTCGTGTAAGAATTTCATTCGTTGTTTTTTTTACAGTCATGCAAATGACGTTACATAATATTAACACGGTTATCTCGACAGCTGTGCGCGCACACACACACACACACACACACGCACGCATACACAGAGTCAGATAATAAAAAGAAAATCATTCTAGCCAATACAAACTTGGGCAAATATAAAAAAAACAACGCTCTTTTTCTTCCTCCACCTCGATCGGGGCTCCCGATTGTTTATCAATTCCACAGATATTTTAGAGCTGTAGTGTAAGACAGAAGCCTAGAAGCCGTTGGATATTATATTGTAATTATGTGACACATGGCTGTACTTTGTATCCGCGATAAACGGAGCTGCTGTGCGAAACTCGCGGTAGTTCAAATGCGAGCTGCTCTCGCGCGTGATCGGCTCATGATGCATCAACTTTCGACGCATGCAGATTTTCCGGATCCCTATTATACGCGTCTATACAAGTTTATCTTAGCATAGTTCGCGATCGTGTATTGCTCCTTGATTAGGTGATTCGGTGATTTTTGCGCTTTGCTCTCTTGGTTGTATATATAGCGGTCGGAACGATAAGCAAGGAGAGAAAGTTACATAAATATCGCGGAATCAAATGCGCATGCATAAACACACTCGTATATTATATACACGCTTAGGGGATATACGCGGGCCTTTTATCCCATGCAGCCGCTTGATGCTCGGATTTTTTTTTTTTTTTTTTTTGTTGCCACCCCCCATTTGCCGCTCCATTTGAGACTGAGCGATTTCCTTTACAAATAAGTCGATTCATCAAGAATAAATGACCGATTATACCGGAGTTGTGAGCTTTTACGTCTGTTATATATTGAATTAACTTTGCGCGGGTTCCTTTCCCCGTTATGTAGTTTTTTTTTTCTCCTTTCTGCTTCTCGTTGGCGTATCGCCAGTGAAAATTACGGCACGATCATTTTTCAATGTAATGAGATCAGATTAGGTATACGGGCGGCGCGCAGCTCCGAGCTTTTTGTGCCTCGAAGTGCCGCCGCCAGATTCGTGTTCATAAAATTTAGATGAATTATCGCTTCGTCTTTGATCGATGGAATTAGATCTCATAATTCACTGAACATTATTCGATCGGAAGTGGGGGTAAATGAATCGGTAAAATAATTGCGCGAAATAATATATTTTTTTTTTGTATCTACAAGCTATCCATATTTTAGATCATAAGTTTGCAGCGGAGAAATTATCACCATCTGCTATTGAGAAAATAATATTGTAGCTTAGGAGAAGCATAAAAAAATTAGCGGCGAGTACTGCTTTGTTGAGTACACAAAGGATATTTAAATGACCCACTGAACCAGAACACCTTGAAATGACCATAAAAGCCAGCTATAATCTTAAAATTTTTTATACTATTTCATTGTGCTTTCTGCAGTGTACACTATAAAGTGGGCCATAAAGGACGATATAACGCTCACGGCACAATAGGCTATGTAAGGGCTTAAGCGGCTATGGCCAATCATATAGATTTTTTTCCTCGAAAAAAATTCGCTCGAAAGAGAATTTACAATCCTCGACACGTTTTATCGAATACAAAACTAATAAGTAGTTACGAAATCTAATTGATCTCGTATTGAGTAGATTGTCATTTTGTAGATTATATATAGATGGATAATTAATTAAAAACGTATTATTATTTTGGCAAAAAAAAGTTTTTATCCAGAACAATGCGGCAGCTCATTCATCATTCGCGATTTTTTCATCAGCTGCAATTTTTTTAACAATTTATACATTTTCATTCAATGTAACAAAAAAAGTGTTTGTTTCCGTCTGTTATTGTTATTCGGACTAAAATCATTGAAACGTGCGTTATTTTGAAGTACACCCTCGATCCGTTACGTACGTAGCATTCGAGTGGTTGATAACGCGGTGGTGCTTATGAAGCACCCTGCACACATAGATGATAATATTTAAAATATATTTAAGACAAACAAACTTCTGTAAAAATGTTGTTATTTTTAGAATCAGTAAAAAAGCGTCCCTTTATCTTCAAAGTCTCGGTTATTTGTATGCTTTGCGATACGAACGGTCCGATATGGAATGCAAATTAATATATCGTAATTTATACGAAACCGAACGAAACGAAAGAATCGACGATCTTCATTTAAATCAAATTTTTCTTTAACTTTCTATTTGTGTAACAATTAAGGTATTTGCACAAGTTGCGCATTACAAAGTCTCGCACGTGCAACAATTAAAAATTAGTCAAATCCTCTTGCAACGGAACAAAAAAGAAAAATAAAGATTCAAACTTCTTCTCGAGCCAAAGTTCCCCAAATTATCTCTTTCCGGGCTTAACGACCCTCGTTATGCAAAAAATACCCCTAGAGATCCAGGAAACATCCCCCATCCAAGCCCCGAGCAAACAAAGAATAGATAAAAGAAAAAGGAAGGAGGAAACAATGGGAAATTTTCGTCCGTGGAAGAGTTTCGCCGCGCATCGCGCCCTGGAAGAGGGGAGCTCTCAAAAAGCTCTCCAACACCTGCGAGAGAGCAGCAGCAGCAGCAGCTTTAATGCTACAACGGCGCACGCACTCGGGCCGCGAGATACTGCGAGAGTGTCGGAACCCGAGCCACACAGACGCACACACACACACAGAGAGAGAGAGAGACTCGCCGCCGCTGCTTTCTTATCACCGCACGCAGTGTCGACCTGCGCAATCGTCCTCTCTTCTATACCGCGCGCTCCATCTCTCTCTGGCCCGCTCTGCGCGTGTCTCGATGAAAATCGCGCGTCTCGCCAGTGTAGCGACGGGCGCGCGCGTCTCGCCACTATAAACGCACCATCCGCATATCCGCTCCCTCGCGAGCCCCTTCGCATACGCGCGTTTCAACCGAAGAGTTTGGCAGGTCTATCGGTACCCGATGCCGCGATAATGTGCCTCGAGGAGTTCGGTGAGCGTATTTATTGGCGCGAGGGCGGTGGTGAGAAATCATTGTTACATGTCTCGCCGTGCGGGCGCGAGACACTGCCGTGATCAGCTAATTCGACGGTGTGATACGACAGACCTGGGTGCATTTGTTGTTGTTCCTTGGGTGCAGTTGCGGCGAAGAATAACACGGTGCGAGTGGAGGAGATTTGTCGGCTGCTGTTGCTTTTTCAGCTTTTGTTGGGGATCGTATCGCAAGTAAGTTGATTTTGTTGATGAGAAATGTCGTGCACAGGTGGTTGATGAATTACTCGAGACATTCTGTAAGTTTTGGCCGGTTTTGTTCCGTAATGCCGCATCATGATTTTGGTTCGTGCTGTTGGTTAGGTCGGTTGAGAATATACGTTGTGAGTGATTTATATTTTATGACCGAGGGCGGAAAAGGGAAAAGCTGAAATTGTGCGAGTCGCGTAAAGTTAGACCTGGGTAAACGATTGTTATTAGCCTGACATTTTATACTCCTAATCTAGCGGAATCTGCATTGTTATCTCGCTCGAATACTCGATGTGTATATAATAAACCAAATATTGAATGGATATATTCCGATTGGAAATCAATCTAACGGCTCAATTCCTATACAAAACAAAACTATACTCATTCTTTCACTCGGGTAAAAAAGTATATACATCAATTCTTATTTTCGCGAAAATCGGCCTTACAACATCTTTTGCAACATCTTTTCTATATTGTATGCCTCCTTCGCAATTCATCAATTTCTAAGAAAATCTTATTTCGATTATCCAATTCGAATATAACTCGTACAGCGAAACTCGCCACAGCCATTCACCGCGCTAAAATACGATTCTTCATCAATCAATCCAGAATACAAATGATCTAAGCCCGCATGTAGCATCAAAATTCAGGAACTACGTAATCCGCCAACGCTCCTAAACTTACATAGAATATATATATATATATATATGTATATACGTGTATATAAAGCAATGCAGCGATTGTGGGCAGGCGGAATGCACTTGTGCGCGCGCGTTTAGCGGGCAAGTCGGCAAGTGACAAGTTGCGCCCCCGATGACAATGGCTCGTCTTGTATACGCAAGCACGAGAACAGACGCAAAGCCCAGGGAATGCACCGTGGCAATACCGAGCGCGCGGTCTCTTCTTCTTCCCGCATGTATTTCCAGAATTTACGAGTCCATAGTTCTCGGCTCACTCTCTCGGATTACTTCCAATATAAACCGCACGGCTCAACCAAATATTTACCTTGTAAAATGCCACTGCGTCGAGTTATTGTTACCAAAGGATCAAACTCCCGCGAATAGATCTGCTCTTGAGTAGGTATTTTTCTTTTGTTTTTTTTTCTTGCTCTTATTCGTTTTACGCCCCCGTGGATCGCGTACACTCGATGACTAGGACATGAGGCCGTTGAGTCATGCGTCCCGAAGTCGTACAAATAATTAAACATACTTGGTGGATGAGGAAGTTAAGCGATGCGGCGCCTTTCTTTCACATCGACGATCTACAGATTTATTTTTAATTGTCTTCGTTATGAGAGCGTATGTTTAAAGCGTCAATTGTCAAAAAAAAAAAAAAAAGTCACGAATTTCACTAATTTTGCATCAGCATATAAACTAGGCTAAATGGATTTCGCAATATAAATTCAGCAAAAGAACTTAATTCCTAAACAATGTTTATATTTATCTTCTTTAAAATTATTCCAATAAAGCTCGGAGTAAATGACGTGGTGAAAGTCAATTTTACCAAAGAATGATCCGCCGGAATTTAGCTAAAAATGATCACGTTTAATTTAGCCCCGACCTTTATAAGCCCCCATTTATCCCTGTGTAAGCTGAACAATGTAGATAAAGCCATGCAATTTTCGATAAAATCTTAGGCGAAAAAAGGGAGAGGAATTAAAAAGCCACACATTAATCGTTATATCCATAGTATTATCGAGCGTTCAGATACCAAAGTTTCTTCAGAATTATCGCGAATAAATTGATATGTGTGTCCCGCCACGAAGACACCACCCATTTGTAATATAACGTATCTCGTTTTTTTTACACTCAAGCCCGCGTGTCTCGCTCATAGTTGTTACGAATGAGAACATCTCTGATACAATAGCGTGAATGAAAAATCGATGCTTTTAGATTTGATGGACCGATGCACAATTTCTTCTCTTGTGCGAGCGATGCTGTAGACGTTCGACTTTATAACAAGAGCGGAAACGTGTCTCGATAGTTTATTGTTACAGACGTTTCCGGAAATATTAGACTACTTGAAAGAGCAATAGAATTGTACAAGCGTCGATCGAAATTTTCCTTGACTTATTGGAAAAACGTGTATTATGTGATATTCGAGAGAAAATTTGTATGATTATTTTTAATTGCCCCTGGCAGAGACGATAATAAGTTACAATTAATCAGCTTTTAGGTGTCTCGGAAATTTTTTACAACTTTATCGCAGAAGTTCGGTTCGGCGTGTTTTCTGCAGATTATTCCTCTATAATACGGTTTCTCAAGCTTTTCTCCATTATTAACATTATTCCATTAAATTTTACATCATATCGCTTAAACAGAAATATCGAATTTATTAAGTGAGAGACCCGCTTACAACAAACAATATATATTCTTTACTGCATATTCATTTATATTCTTATCTGTGAATGCATAAATTAACAATGTAGACACGTTCGTGTCTTGTGCCGATAATACCAATTATTTAGTACTATTTCAAATGGCACGAACAATAGATTAAGCAGCCTGTGTAATAAACTCGTACGATTTGAAAACAATATTTTGTCCTGTATAAGATAATTCACTGTCGATAAAAGCTTGATAGATACACTCTTTTCAGAGACTAATTGTTTAGTTCTTATTAATCGAATCTATACAAGTCAATGTTCCTTATCCTCACATGCTTTGCTCTTGAATCATTCCATTTGCACTGCTTATGCAAACACAATCAATTCTGTACATCTTTCAAAATTAATTGAAATTACCTTGAATTATTTAAATTTCAATAATGTTAAAGTGTGGAATAAAAACACTAATATTTGAAATACTTTTCTATAAATAATAATGCGCGTAAAGTTAAGAAAGTTAAATCCACAGTATATTTACGCGTATACATCGGATAAGTAGTAATGTCCTGAATTATTCAGACATCGTACGTACACTTTTTGTACAGATACAGTTTATCATCTCATTTTAAACTTTCTATTTAAAAAACTGTACTTTATTGCTCTTAGCAAATGTTTCATATAAATTAATTAAGAAATTATGAAATAATTTCATCGTTCATTATTGCAAATCACTTCAACCCTGCTATCGCGTCCTTTTCAATCTTCGCCATACATACATATATACAACCTTCTTGTCCCAACAAACCTCGGATTCTCCAAATAACCGGGTGTTTTTACACCATTGCGCGCAGGTGTCCGCGATTCCCGAGTACTCGGCTGCAGCATGTCGACGATGTCGTCGATGTCGTCGACGGGATCAGTGGTGGTGGAGGCGGCCGCCGTTAACGCGAGTCGTACCGCGAGCCTCGGCTACGACGACATGCCGATCGACATGCGCTTCAACGAGGGCCACGTAGTCAGCATCGTCACCTACAGCGTCCTCATGATCATCTCGGCGATCGGCAACAGCACCGTATTGGCACTTTTGCTCAGACGACGCGGCAATGCCGCCAGGACGAGGATCAACACTATGCTCATACACCTTGCCATTGCCGATTTACTCGTGAGTATATACTTCAACCATTCCTTAGCCTACAAGAACGCTATTTTTATTCCGTGCTCGCAACGACGCGTTTTCAATTGAGCACACGATACTTCTAGCAATTAGTGGAACGCCAATCACCTGCAGTTGGATGAAGCTCATTTAACTTTTAGACGTAATCATTGCGATGATAAGATTCCCCCCTTGAAATTCTCGCGGGTCGTTAAGTGAGTCCGAAGCGCGAGGGAAAGGAAAATGCCTCATTAACAGGGAAAATATATATTTAAATAGCTCGAGCATAGGTAATTAGCCAAGGTGATTCACGATAACTTATCGATTCGTTCCAGTACGGTTTTCGTTTTTCGAACGTTCAAAATGTCGTTCGAGCGGTAACGAAACGTTGGAACCGTCTAAATGTTCAAGTGTCCTTTTGGAATTTGTTGGACCAAAAATTAGGATAGCTCGCGTGGACCCAGCAAGATGGCAAAAATGATAGCAGGATAGTACGAGAACTCTATAATTCAGTTCGCAGACTATAAACAAGATAAGGATTATCTGGGTGCATGTAGTAAACATGTTATGATTAGAGATTGTTTTTCTAAAGCAGATCAAGAGAAAAGTTTTAAACGCGTTTGTGCCTTTAGCTTAATTAGCTATAAGCGTTTGAAGTACACACTATGGCATATAAGACGAAAATTCACTTTTTTTCTACTCCTTAAATCGCGATTCACATGAATCAATGTTTAAAGACCTCTTTGTTTATTAGAATTATATTTAGCCTTTTCTGGCACGTATCGCGGGGGATCTGATAAAAATCTGTGCAAATTTTCAGAACTTTATGTTTACATATGCATTTAATTAAGACCCGTAATGATATATTCCGTTGAAATTGAAAACTAAAATGTATGGGATTATAGCATTTGAATACACAGTATAAAATTATACTTTTAAATATATTATTTAAAATAATATTACTGCGAATAATATTTTTCCATTAGAAAACTAAATATCATTTCCGCAAATTTAATCTTTTGTTAAAATACAAGATATTTCATTTAAAATTTTACAGCAGCAGTCATAAGTTTAAATTGAAAGTTTAATCTGAGTGGCATTTATTTTAAGCCTTGCATGAAATACTTCCCAAGTTGTGAATCCCAAGTACGGAGTTTACTACCCCGAAAATATAATGCATTGTCTATTTTCCAGATGCCATTAAAGCCAAATAATAAGCAATGATGATATTCATTCGCTGTAATAATAAGCATAATGCGCGTAATTCAAAAATAGGATGTACACCTCATAAAAATCCAGAAAACTCTGGCGCTGCAGCAATCCAGGCTATAAATTCCGAATTAGAATGACAAAAGTAGCTCGTGTCTACCCGTGTGATTTCGTCTCATTCGGTGTGCAAGTACACGTGTGTGAAAAAACCAATATATCAATGACGGGTCTTTCTCTCTCTCTCTCTTCCTCACTCTGATTATAATTCGCTCGCTCGTCGGACTGTTTGGATACTTTATTGTCCCATCAAACATCAGCCATTGGCATACATTCGAGCGGACCCTAATAATGTGTTTCGCGAATTTTTCTGTTCGCCGATCCAGAACGTAATCGCGAACGCCGTCGCGTGTCTCGCGATCCTCATCTTGTATATATGTATATATACATATCTACACCATAAATACATATATATACACCTTCGGAGAAGGCAGAAGTGCGCGAGCTTATCTGAAAACGGTGAAAAGCAACCGCGCGCAGCAACCTCTCTTATTCGCGAGCGTGTAAATATTTGATCAATGGAGAAGTTAGAGCGGCCACATTGTTAGTAAGCTTTCGACACGTGCACAATCCTCGGAAAATTGACTCTGACGAAAGGGCGGCCCTATGTTTCGCAGGTGACGTTCCTAATGATGCCGCTGGAGATCGGCTGGGCTGCGACTGTCTCGTGGAAGGCCGGCGACGCCATGTGCAGGATAATGTCCTTCTTCAGGATGTTCGGCCTCTATCTGTCCTCCTTCATCTTAATCTGCATCAGTGTCGACAGGTGTGTGTGTGTGTGTATCCTCAAGAGAAAGAGATTGTAGAGTCAACTTTGGAGTTGTAAGCCGTGATATCGCGTGATACGCGTCTATACAATCGAGACTTATAGTCAAGTTGAGCGTTAAAGAACAGCGGATGGTTTTCAAAAGGCGCTTAACGCTGTGCAAACGTCGCGAGGCGCGTCTGGAAAGTTTCTCCGGTGTCTTTCTCTCTAGGCAATAAAAGAGCAGCGAGGCTAATCGAGCGAACCGACGAGGTTAGTTTTCTTTACTCGTTGAACGCCATTTCGTAGATATTATAGTTCGATTCTGAGAAATGTTTTCGTAAAGGTTTTTTTTCGGTAGTATACATATACATGAAAATCGAGCACCAGACGCGTCGCGTTAAAATTGAACTTGAATACTCGATTCACGTGATAGTATTTGCATTGTATTTGAATGCTTAATTGACTGTGGGGTGAAAATCCTGCTCGATATAATTAAACGTCAATATTACTGTTTGCATTGCAAATGATTTTTGTACTTTATTGTACTTGTCGTTGAAAAGGAATGTATGTCCTTGGGCATGCACGAGATCGCAAGGGCTTTTAAGGTTTTAATAAAACAAAAATACGATATGCATAAATTCGATGTTCCAAAATTATCTTTGGCTGTTTCGAGTAAAAGCTCGGCGACAAAATTAGATACGTAAAAATGAATGGGGATAGAAAAAAGATGTCTATTTTTCAGGTATCATGCGGTTCTACGACCTCTACAGATGATTGACATCGACCGAAGGGGCAAATTCATGATTGCCGGTTCTTGGATATGCTCGGCGCTTTGTTCTGCACCCCAGGTAACGTCTCGAAAAAGAAAAAAAAGACCTGGAAGCGTAGCAGCTACCTTTATATCACTTTTATTGGTAAACACACGAGGTTCGCGGAACTTTGCGGTTAATGATTAAATTTTTGATAAACAAACAATAACGGCGCGCGAGGAATCGCCTTAATAAATTACTAGGGTAAAAAAAAAGGAAATATCGCGTAAATTATGAAAAATCAGGCTCTATTTTCCTGAAATTATTTTTCTTCTGCGTCACTTCGACGAGACACTTTTTTTCACCCAATCTTTTCTTCGTCATTTTTTTCCTCAGACCTTCGATCAATCATTACGCGACCAAAGACCAGGACAATATTATTGAATACTTTTTCAAAATCTTGTCAACGTATCGTCTTTTTATTACACTTTACATTGCCAAATAAATTCTCATTCGCCACTGATAACGGAAAATCTCTCGCTACCTTTCAATTATTCATTAACGCGTTATTTTGCAGATGGTAGTGTTTCACGTGGAGGCGCATCCGAAATTCACCTGGTACGAGCAGTGCATCACATTCAATACCTTCCCGAGCTTCACACACGAGCTCACTTACTCTCTATTCGGTATGGTGATGATGTACTGGTTTCCCCTCATCGTCATCATCTACACCTACACCAGTATTCTCGCCGAGATGTACAGGAGGTCGCGCGACACTACTTCTGGTGAGTGAGATTATACAGATCCTCAACATTAATAACCCGTGATTAATGGCCCCTTCGCGCTCGAATTCACAATAGGCTTATGTAGTAGCTCCATTTTCTCCGGCACTTATACAAACTGTCCTCCTATCGATGTGGAACAACTATATTACGTTAAATAATAAATGTAACACGCGTCTTTCCGAATGACTACATATATATGTATATATAAAAAAAAGTATTATATTCTCGAAGAATAAAAATCTCCGAGTTCGGATTAATATAAATGTCGTGCACACCTGTGTAACGATAAAGATCAGCAAAATTGATAATCTGTACGCGATGTATAAGTAAGCCAATTGTTATTCCAGTTGGATTGAGCGTATAATTTGAAACAGTTTGCATAGGCTTCTCGTCTGGGCCGTGTGTATAATGTCTGTACACAGAGTATGGGCGTGTTCGGCGACGTTGGCGCGTGGTCCGAAACGTCGTGTTACACGTGTGTCGGCTCTTTATATATATATTTTAATCAATGTCTCGCCGTGGAAAGCCGGCTTTCATATATTGTCGCGAAAACTCAAGGTCGAGCATCCTAAGCACACTATACATCATTATCAATCGACACTGCTTAAAGCTTGAAATGAGATTGATTCTTTTTCGATGCGCAGATAGAATAAGACGCTCCTCGCTGGGATTTCTCGGACGCGCGAGGGTCAGAACGTTAAAGATGACGATCATCATCGTTCTAGTATTCTTCATCTGTTGGACGCCCTATTATGTCATGAGTCTCTGGTGAGTAAGCGCGTTACAATTGATCTCCGTCCTCTTCTCTCTCTCTATTTTAATCTATTTTCGTATATATACAAGAATTGCCCGCATGAGTCCCCCGTATGTAGAAAGCTTTTTCAAGTACACCTTTTGTGTCGTGTACCCATTGGCCCATATTTTCGTCGCTGGTACGGCGGCCAAAGCAAAAAAAAAAAGAAAAAAGAGAGAAATAAAAGTTTCCGCGGCGATAATGACGAAACGTCTTCATTGTCTTCTGCTCTCACGCAGGTACTGGATCGATTGGGTGACCGCGACGAAAGTCGATCAGCGCGTACAAAAGGCACTGTTTCTGTTCGCCTGCACGAATTCCTGTATGAATCCGATTGTTTACGGCGCTTTCAACCTTCGCAAAGGCAATAAGGTAAGGCAGACAGCAATTCGGATCTTGCGATTCAGAGATATGCATTATTTCTGCGTGCTTCTTTTTATTCCCCATCATTATTATTATTACTATTATTATTACATGTACACTGTTTTTATATAATACCGATGGTCTGCGCGGAATCGAAATTTCATCGTTGAAGAGAACGTGCAAATCTTTTATCTGACGAACAACACCTTGTTCGATGACTTTTGGCATACGCGAACATTTCAAAACGTAAAATAGACGGTTGAACTATGATTCCGTGCGGACCAAATCACGAACTGGCTCATCAATGTGACAACATAATCGTACATTCCCGTTATCACTCAATGTATACACATAAATAGGACCCATCGCGGCCACCTATGTATCTCAAAACCATGTATATATTACACATTTACCACGCGTAAAATTAAACTATATACGCACGCTTCGCTTCAGATCAGTTCAACAACTTTAACAAAAAAAAAAATAATAATAATATTCGCGCCATTTAAAGCAAGAAACGCTTGTGGAGAAATATAGAGGCTTATGTTGCACGTCACTAATCGGCTTGTATTAACAAAGCTCATGCACAGCATTATACGAATTATATAATTGTTTGACTATTGGATATATAATGAGGAGTCAAAAAGTAAAAAGAGACGAATAAGTAAGAGTAGGTTTTCTTTCTGTTACTTTGGTTGTAGGCACCGGTACGAGCGCCCACCATAGAGACACGAGTAACTCCGATGTCTCTCTCGATTAGACTACTCGCCTGACGATGTCGCAAAAAAACAAACGCACACGCCGTACGCGCGCACATTTTCCTTTAGTGCCAATATTCGCTATACGTGCGACCAAAAATCCTTACCTCCTCCTCCTCCTCCTCCTCCTCCTCTTCTTCTTCTTCTGTAAAAAGCTAATTTATTTCTTTACAAGTGTACATACGATAGAATTTAGTGGTCGAGCTCGATCGATCGGATAAATGTGATAAATGCAGTGTGAATATAATGTATAGGCGATACGCGTGGCCGAGTTGCGAAGGAAAGGCACAGAGAGAGAGAGAGAGAAAGGGCGAAAAGTGAAACTTTCTTCCCGAGATTACGCGAGTTCATTTATATAGAAAAACTTTTTTTTCTGCGGGATGTGCACGCGCGCGAATATTTTCTCTTTCTCTCCCAGCTGTCTGATGTACATACAATTCTCGCGGAAATTAAAGTTTGATCCTGTATTAAGCGTCTATTAAGCGAGATACGATCTCTTTCTCATCTTCCTCCGTTCGTCTAAATATGGTAAAGGTGAATCTCATACAAAAGAAAAAAAAGCTGACGGTGAATTTCAATCAGACGATATCGTGTAACGAGATCACGAGCTTTAAATTATACGCTTCAGCTTTACGGCTGATTTGAATTCATCGTTGGACGTCACAGCTTGTGTAAATATATACGAATTTTGTAAAAAGAAATAAAAAAAAAAAGAAAAAACGTATTTATTTATGAAGCGTAGCGGTTAAGGTAGTTGTCCCAATTCACCATATCACGCACCAAAAAGTTCCCCACATGGGACATA
The DNA here is from genome assembly GCA_900490025.1 of Megastigmus dorsalis. NCBI lineage: Eukaryota > Metazoa > Arthropoda > Insecta > Hymenoptera > Megastigmidae > Megastigmus > Megastigmus dorsalis. The sequence goes on from UELU01145796.1 coordinate 33,564, forward strand.
TGTATATACAGCTCCAGCATGACATAATCGAGAAAATCAGCATAAATCACTTATGACAGAACTTGAGAAATAAAAAAAAAAAAATAATAGCGGTCGCAATAATAAAGAATCATCGCCACGACGCAAAAGGCGATCCATGATATAAAACAAGTAACTCTTTTGTAGGTGACCAGAAAATGGGACATTCATACTCTTAAGTGAATCAAGATTTTGGACAACTATTTTACTTACCGAATATTATTGTATAAGTTGTACAGACAAAAAAAAAGAAAAGAAAAAATCAAAACTAAGTAAGTGCCGAGAGAGGACAAAATGAATACACTCGGACGCTTGCCGCTGGCGCGTGCATATAAAAACACCAAAATATAGATGTATATATATTATATTATTATAAAAATAAGTGGCATACTCGAATTATTTCTCTAGTCTCACACGCCCGGGGGCGTGCCTCCATTGTATTTCGGAATAAACGCGTGCGTCTAAGTGCGGCTGCATCATATCTTGGATGCTCAACGTGAATTATGACACATTCGCGCACATCACGGGCCGTTGCGCGCGCGACCGTGTTCGGCTCGTAATACCCGCGCATTATTGCACTCTGGCCGTGTACCATCATTGTCTTATATATATATATATATATCATTAAAGCTCGTTATCGTTCATACTGCGTACTTTCCTATATCTACCCTGTCGTTTTCTCGCTCCTCCTTTCCTACTTCCTATATATCAAATGTAAGCTCTGATTCGAGTAAGATCGTTTAGACGCGATACTAAGAACTCTAGAACTAGAACTTAAATTCCTTTCGTAATTTGTGTAAAAGATTATTATGTAGATAAAACATTATTACTGTGGTACCAGTTATCAATTTAATTTATGTTTCGTTTATGTCTCATTCAATTAGAACTAGAATACTCAAGATTATAATTTAATTGTTTCAAGTAAAAGAGCATAACTTTGATTCTCAATATTTTAATAAAAATAATATGCAAGATTGTAAAAAAAAAATGAAGAATCTCTGTATCCAGCTTAGTCGACCAAATATTATCCCGCGCGAAAAAAAAAAAGTTGAGAGAAGCTTTCTACAAAAATCTTAAGGGAATGAAAAAGTTTCGCAGCTTCCAGGAGGACAGATAATCTATATATACATATAGATGCTATATAGCCAGTAAAGTCCACAAAAAGGGGTGAGATAGCCGGGAGAGAGAGAGAGAGAGAGAGAGAGAGAGAGAGAGAGAGAGAGGGAGGGCAAGATATAGAAGACAGTTCAAGGCAAGAGGACTATATAGTCTTGTATCTGTCTGATCTAAGCTCCATTAACTTTTCGCCAAAGTTCGCCGGGCTGCGATAGGGCCAGGGAACTGCGCATTCACCACGTTCAGACGTCGTAGTCGGCGAGCGCGTCTTCCAATACGCACCGTTTGTTTCATCGATTTTTAATATGAGATTTCATCCATAGAAACTGCGATTGCACGCGCAACGTCTTAATTTTGTCACAATAATTAATAATATTAATTTTGCAAATACATCACACACACGCAGCTATACTATATATAATAACTTCGCCTGAATGTTTACGCTAGAACTTGTTATGATATTTATAGAATGTTATGAGCTGTTGCGTTAGAGCTGCCTATGATAATCCAATATTAAATAAACAGTAGTGTTCATGAACTAATTTAATATATAAATCATTCTTAGAAGCTTAAAAAAAAACTTAGAGATGCAAGTTTTCTTAGAAAATCATACATTATCATGGATTAATCTTGCCAAACTGTATACGATTATAACGAGTCTTTTCGCACTTCATACATAGATATGTTATAGGAAAAAAAAAGATGACAAACACACAAGTGGTTATCTATACATATATATTATATTTCTGGTCGAGATTCTACGACGAACTTCTCCCGCATCAATATTTCGATAAGAAAGTTATATATGTATGTATACGCAGGAGGAATCTGTCCTTCACCCTTCGCGAGGGCAAAGCCTAAAAATCCGCAAAATTTTATTATGCGCGTTGAGAATATATACGGGCTGCGCTTTACATACGCCTAATCGTAATTCACTCGAGAAACAAAGACCCTTGAAAAATTTTACGCAAAATACATATTAGCATACGTCAATGAACTACCATTCGAACTTTTAGTTTTATTATTCTTGCCTTTAGTTTTATTTCGAAATTCGACGTATATAATCAGATAAATGAACGACGTACGCGAACTACTTACGCACACACAGTCACATCACAGACACAGACACAGACACACATAGACAAAGTAGAAAATTGTTGCCCAGCCCACGATACCAAACAGCAGCCCCTCTTGTGTCCAGGGCGCATCGTCCCAGAAGATAATAACGTGCTCGAGCAAGGGCTCGCCCAACGAGGTCGCCTGCCGCGTCTCCTGGCACTCCAGCACACCCAAGTCCAATAGGCGGGTGCGCATACAGACGCAGATCACCCTAGTGCCGTCCGGCAAATACGACACCCTCGACGATTTGAGCACCGGTGAGTCCAAAATTTATACTTTCCCACACCCCCCACGTCACCCCTTTTCTCCACGAATTCAGATCTATATAAAAATGAAAATTTATGCTAAGTATTCGAATGAGAATATATTCTGTTTCAGCGAAAATCAAGAACTGCGTGAGTGCTCTGTAAGAAGAATCGGCCATGGAGACGGTGTGACGCGATATATATGTTTTTCGCAGCGCAGAATCCACGAGTTTATGCGGGCCCGTATAGGAGATAAAGTTAATTTAAATGCGACGTGGGGGGAGAGAGAGAGAGAGAGAGAGAGAAATCCAAGAATTTTTTGCATTCGGTAAAACCGCCCCTCTCCTCCCCCCCGAGAAAATTAAAAAGTAAATTATGTAGTAAAGCTTCCGTATAGGGCTTTGATCGCCTGTGGAAATTGATAACTCGCGTCGTGTTTGTGTAAGTAGGGTAAATAGTAACAATCGGATATGGGCGCGCGAATATAATCTCGCGTTTAATTGCCGCCAGTGGGTATATGATACGAAAGTGTATTCGATTAGCCCGGTGACAGGCGACTGAGCTGCGCTCCGAGAGCACAGGCCGAGGATCAGCCTCTCATCATGGACAAATCCAGGACAGGTAAGCTCGATCTCTCTTTCTCTCTCTCTCTCTCTCTCTCTGTGTGTGTGTGTGAGCGTAATTGTTTATATACATAACGAGAAAATGAGAATGCTCGAGTTTTGATTGAAAATTAATTCTGGTTCGAGGAGTGCCGCCTGCACACTTGGAGCGAGCAGCAGCGCAACGTTCGTTTTGATTCTGTACAAAGCCCAGCAGTGGCAACCCCTCGTGTATCGTTGTGTTCAGCGAGTATATAAGCAAATCCGCGATTTTCGAAACGGTTCGTCACGCTGTCGTAGCTCGAGTGCGAGTATTGAAATAAGTGGATTTTTTTTCTTTTAACTACCGATTGATTTGGATGGATCGATTTTAGATTTGGAGTATGCGACTAGGCGCGCCGCGCGATAACGTAATCACTCGGATCAGTTGGACTAAATGACGTAGTCCCTGACATTGGCAAGGATGAGGGGCTTCGAAAATTTTCGGGATCTCATGTGTCAAAGCATTTATTAAATTTTTATTCCAATATTACAAAATTATTATTTTAATCTCGAACGAGTTCGTACTATTACGAATAAAAAAAAAAACAAGTTTGTCTTTTTTGTTTTTAATGAAATTTCGTTTTTTGGCAGTCGCAAAATATGCGCTTCAATATAGGACATCCCATAAAAGTTGAGCACAATAGCATAACCTTTCACATACGAAACAATGTTCTGCCACAACATTGCTACAAGTTCGGCCACGTATACAAACACACCGTAAAGTTTGTCGGCATGAAACTGCACTCGAGCTCCAAAAAAAAAACCCTACCAGGACCGTAGAATATCGCAACTTTGGTACATTGTACAACGATCCTCGTTCAGTGAAATCGAGCTTCTTATATATATATATGCAGACGACAGAAAGAGAGCGAGGCACGCGCGCGGGCAGCGATGGGCGTATGATAATACTTCGAGTCCAGATTGTCCGACGAGACACGGTGTACGGAGTGAGGGGGATAAAAGTCGATCCGCTTTCACGCTCGGCATTATACACGATCTCTAAATCGGCAGCGGTGCAGCCGAGCGATTTTCGTAGGCGGAACAACTTCCCACACTTGTAGTCCGACAGCTGCGGTAGCCGCTGTACATATAATATGCACGCTATAAGCGCAAGGTCGGCCGCGCCTGAAATTCTAATTCGCCGGTGCAGCGCTGGACAAAGTCGCGGGCGACCGCTTATAATACAACCCGCTCGCAGCTATTATACTCCTCGCTCCCTTTCTCGTATATATATATATATATATATACTGACCATTTCGCTCTGGCTGATGCGCGAATTAGAATTTTATGCATGCGCATATTCATGGGGAGAGCTACTATACGCGTACGTGAATTATGCGCTCTTTCCCTTTTCGTACGTTCGGAGCTGTTGGCTGCGAGGGCTTGGGCCGCGTGAACGCGAGGCTTTAACATTGACATCCATTTCCCTGGAGAGTTCGAGCGCCGTGTTTGCTTTTCATTCGGCCGTGCTCGCGCCCGCGCGGATGCCGGTGTGTATAGGATCGCGCCGCGACCTTATATACCGCGCGGTTACGCTGCTGCTTGCTGACCGACTGCGCGACGCGATGATTTTTTTGTTTGCCTTGTCGGGGGATTGGTTTGGTTGTGGAATTTTCCAGGTTTTCAATCTCATTGGGGAAAGTGTAGTTGAAGCTTAGGTGTAAGATTTAAACTATGTTTGGTTATAATTTGTTTTGGAGCTCCGAGAATGTGTCGATAGATGAGGCGCGTAAAGCTTTTTAATGGATGGCAACATTTGGAAATTGTTCCGTAATATAAATTACATGAGAGTAGATACCAATGTAGATACATGCCGAGTGTAGTAAGATATATCGGACTTAACACAGTTTTCATTAGCATTTTTATAACCGTCCGGGTAAAATAATATTTTTATGGTCGAACTCTTATAGAACCAATTTTTTATTAACTGTTCAGGTTTCTCCATTAGAAATCTCATTAATAAATATTTACGTAGTTTAAAAAACAAATCGATCAACTGAAGCATATTCCCAAAATTTTCCCCACACTCTCGATACAATATTCTACATTGGGATTCAATAACAGAGACTATTATTTATAACTGCGATGAGGCTTCGATAAAGTAAAGAAAAGATGCTTCTGCAGGAAAAGAGAATCGAAAGTTTGGTAAGCTCCAATCCCTCAGCAGTTTCGGCAAACGCACCTTTTTCCGCGTGCAGAATCCAGGATGATATTCTTAAATTCTCATTCAAGTAAAACTTTCATTCAGAGCCTCGAGTCCGATCGTGAAAATACTCCCCAAAGCTTCTCAAGGGTTCGAGGAACTCTCTCTCTCTCTCTTTCTTTGCTCTCCCTTCTCTTGTTATCCCCAGGCCCTGAGCGAGAACTGGTCTCGCATCGTAAAAGCGTTCAATCGCCTCGCGCCGATAATAGGAACGATGTCACAGAACGCTATATAACAACTTGGTCTTATCGTCATGCGTCTCTATTCCTTCTCTCTCTTTATCTCTTTCTCTCGTGCGTACGCTTCCTCTTATCCGTCGTGGTAAGTCATCGAATTGCGTCGTCGCGTCAGAGCTCATTGACGAGCGGAAAGTCGAGTGTGCGTGTGCGCGCGTGTGTGTATCGAGGGAAAGGAAAGGATATAAAAGTCTTGTTTGGGTCAATCGGGCGTTTGGTTGCTCTTTTACGCCCCTTGTACACCCGGAAGTAACGATACACACACGCGCGCACACACCCGGATCCCGGAGCTTTATTTTCAATAATCTCGAGATAAATCTGCGAGTGCGTTCGAATGGTGCAGCGTCGACTAAATAAATTTAGTATTTCATACGGAAATGATGTATCGCTGGCGAGTGGCACTGAATACATTCTCTGTTTTGATACTGTACGTGTATACATATAGATGGGTGGCAGGGATAGTGGCAATATTTTTGTGTAAGCTCTCAATGTGTGTAAAAGCTCACGTTTTACTAAATGCCAGGAATAGCAATTTGGCAATTTCATATTCGGATTTGAATCTGATTTATTTATACGGACTTATAGTTCGCTTTACATATTTTCTTTCCAACAAGTTTCACGAATCTATTTTACTTCTGTGGCTTATGTATATTCTTATGGGGGAAATCGAAAAACTTGAAATGTCGGCACATTTTATACGATACTTTTGAGTTGTCTTCTTTTTTTTTTTCAAACCTAAAGTTTGAATCATCTTGGAAAATAAAACTCCTTTCTCTGGATTTTAACGAGCAAATTTTTGGTTTTATGAAAATAATTGGCTGTCGTTTCAAGCGTGTTCTGACGCTCCTCTTCGGGACAAAGCTTGTCGTAGAGTAGACATTTGTCGCTACTCGCGTTAACGGAATACCAGAAAAAATTTTTAATTAAAATTTTTATAAAACGTCAAAAGTGGCACTCTTTTTTTATGCTTAACCAGTAATTTTTTTTCTAATAATTTTTTTTATAAAGTTAGCAATCATATTCTTATATGCACAAACTGGCCAATTGCAAACCGTTTATGTTTTATTTTTCAATAATAAAGTTTTACTATTAGACGAGTAATAAATTCATCAACTTTTACTATAGGTTTAAATCATATTTAACCAAATCGATCGATCGGAACTAAATAAACTCTCGTATATTTTCAAATCAACGTTTGCTCAAGCCAGATACAAATATAATTTTGTTGCAAATCAAAACATTCCATGCATTTCTTTTTCTCTATCCGCAAAGATCTATGTATTCCAGTTTACATGGAAATCCCCACATTAACACACTGTATACATATCTTAAAAAATCGGAAAATTCTCCGATCTACAAAAGTCCTAATAGAACGCAGAACGTGCAGTACGTCGATCAATCACACTCGAAAATACTCTCGCAGCCATACACACATACACACACAGACAGACATTCTTCGAACAAACAGGCTTGCACTTTAAACCCGCGCAGCTCCTTCCGATAGCGCATGCCGGAAACTTTCACCCTAATAAATAACCCCCCCAAAAATACCCGCGAACTCAATCCATCTATACAAGTCGCACTTCTACATCCAACACATATAGTCCAAAGCCGTAGAAAAGAGAACGCGCGCGCGCTCTTTGGGAGTATAGCCGTGTATATACTAAAGGTCTCTCTTGCTACCTCCACTTGGCGCTCGATATATATATATATATATATATACGTAAGTGTAGTGTATAAAAAGGAGCGCGGGATCAGCGCTTGAGCTCGTGTGGGCGCCGTATAAAACTGCGGCGAGTCCGGTACACGCGCTCCAGTGGCGTGCGCCGCGGCTCTCGACTCGTATAGCCGCAGCAGCAGCAGCTCTGCAGGCCCGCGCACTCTTTATAGCAACGCGCGATTCCTCTTCTTCTTCTTCTTCTTCTCTCTTCTCTCCTTCCCCATACAGTCGTCGTCGTCTTGGTCGTCTCTTCTTTCGGCCTCGGCGCTGCTTTTTCCGTCCTCGCGCGACTCTCTCTCTCTCTCTCTCTCGCTCTGTCGACGTCGCCGTGGTCGTGGCCTGTGTGTTCTCCAGTCACCGAGACAGCTGAGTGGCCGCAAGGTGCGTGTGTTATATAGATCCAACCAGAGCGCGGATCGACGCGGCAGGCCCTTCGTGCGCTCGCTGCGCATCGCACACATCGCACGCAACACCATCATCTCTCGACAGTGCCGCGCAGTTCATTTCGATCATTTATTGTATCGCCGTATACCATCCGTGTGTAATTTGTACATGGAATCGCGTTGGACCGTAGTAGTTTGATAAAGTTGATCGGTTAAAGTCGCGGACCGATCGATGGATCGGCTCTCGTTGGAAATTTATTTGGTGCTTCTTTTTGGCATTGTGTGTTGTTACGCTTGGCTTTATTATAGTTTGTACGAAGTGTTTGTTGTAGTCTAGGTTCTCTATCTGTCCTTTTTTTTTTCTTTTTTAATTGGTGCGGATATACGTGATTTTTTTTTTTATATTATCGCTCGGTTATTTGTATTTTGTGATACAAATGCACAGTGTTACTCAAATGTATAACATTTTATTAGTCTTAGTATAATTCAAAAGATCAATATCAACCAATGTCAACCAATCGATTGCAATCGAGTGTGCATTGATATACAGAAGTTATTCTTAACTTGTTGTAAATGTAAAGCTGTAAAATAACACGAACACGTGTGACTAATTCTCATCTAAAACTCACTTTTAACTCGAGATTCATTCACAAAGTTGTAAATGAAATACAACGAAAAACAAACTTCACGTACATCTCATTAAATATCTCCCATCATTTGTACATATATATGTATATACAAAATATTCCACCCCCCCCCCCCCAAAGTGTCAAAGTTCGACAAGTTCCAACCTCAATAAGATATGTAAAAAACGCATGATTTGTATTTCTGGACGCAGATCGGCCGACCACATCCGCCACAATGCGAGGCGTCGCAACGCTCCTGCTCTTCGTGGCGCTCGCCACTATTTCTAGCTCGAGCCTCGCGCCCGACTCTGGTAAGTTCAGCTCATCTTTTTCCTTTTTTTTTCTTTCCTCTCTCTCTCTCTCACTCGCTCTCAGTCGTCTTCCATTTGCCCTGGAAGCAAAAAGCTGTTTTTCTAATTTTCTAAATTTAAGCTGCCTCCGCTGCCGCGTATACCGTCACCGACGCGTGGACAAAAAATCATAACACGCCGCGCGGGTGAGAACACGTGAAACGCGCGCGCGTATATACCGAGAATAGAATTCAAATGTATGCATGTACGGGGGTGTACGAGAGATGGCTTATATGTGTTTTGGTTGCGCCTGCGCGTGACCCATCTCTCTCTCTCTCTCTCTCTCTCTCTCTCTCTCTCTCTCTCTCTCTCTGTGTATACTTTGCGCGCAGCTGTTTCGTATATATTTTCACGGGGTGTGAGCTATTCATTTTTTTTATGGAGCGCATTACGTTGGTTATAGATAGACACGAGGTGGCCGTTACGTCGTGTCTGTATAATAGCGTAAACTTTGGGGGCCGGATTATTTGATGGATTTAAGGCGGTGATCGCTCGCGACGCGGTTTAAATAGGAAAATTGGATGGGATGGGAGAAAAAAGCGCTTAGTTTCAGCTGCTAATTGAGACGGCGCTCCCGGTTTTAGGGGGGAAAAGTATCTTGATGAGGAGCAATTAGAGCACTGAATTTCGACATTCACTCACATTTAGGTCTTTTTTGTTACAAAATTGTTTCCTTTTTAACTCTATATTAACGTTTTTATTAAAATCCTAGCAAATAATCTGAGCGAACTAAATAAATGTATTATTTAAATAATTTTATGGTGCTTGAAAAAAAGGTTAACTGATCTAGACTGAATAACGTTAAAGCGCGAAAACTCGTAAAAAAAACGTATCGTTACAAGCCGAAATGTTTATACCCTTATTATAACCAAAGCCCCAGTCCGCAGATGCTTTGATTGATTATCCGCGTCGAGTCGATTAAAAATGTCTCGTAAGACAAGCTCGGAGGCTACGAGAGAGATAGAGAATTATCCGTTTTCTTGCCGACGTCTTTGACGCATCTCGCGCAGAGTCGGAAACCCGTCCGGTGGCCTCGCGGAAGAAAAACCCGGTAGTTCAACGAGTGCGTGTCCGAGAAGCACACAAGACGTTAGGGTCAGTCAACTCTCGACACCCCGAGAAATGCCGATGCCCCGCGATGATGTGTGTTCTCGGATACACACCTCGATAGTATATAGTATAGAGGTGTTTGAAGATTCTTGATGAGGGATACCGAGTGCTTTGATCCCCCTTGAATCGTTTCGTTGCGCGACTCTTAGCCTATTATTCCGAAATAATAAATTTTTATTCAAATTTCCCATTGCGCGTTTGTGCATTTGATATCGTAATTATTTGTAATTTCAGATAATAAAGTTTGAAAATACATGCGGTCTGTTCCATAAAAATGTTTTTTTTTTGTTTTGGAAGTTACATGTTTAATATATACTATATGGTTTATTGCTCCTGTATTATTTTATTATTGTAGGAGATTATAAATCAATTATTTTATTAAAAAATATAAAACGTCTTCATAACTAAAAAGTATTTGCATTTATAAACATTACTTAATATAAATTTCATTACTATTTGAAATTCATTAGTAAAAGAGGAACTTACACATAAACGTATTGTTTACACTGCATAATTATATTCACATTTCAAAATTTGTTTTTTCGCGTTTGTGATGAGTATATACTTTCGTTTGATTGAATTACAAAAATTCAACTCTTAATGATATAATATATTTTTTTCTTCAATGACTTATAAAATATAATCAATATCGAGTATAATAAGAAAAAAAAACATTTATAATAAATTTTAAAAATAATGACAGAATTGAATTTAACGAATAATCATAAACAGAATTTTCAATTTTGCATTAATTTATTTATTATTTACTTCCTGCATTACGATCGTTTCATCGGCTTCATGATTATAATTAAATGTGGAGATACTCGCAATCAAATACATTATAGCGTCAAATGAATAAAATTTTACCTTTTAAAGAAAAAACTGTTATTATTAATAATTTAATTCATGTAATTCTTTTACTTTAATTAACAAAAAAAAAACAATTACTACAATATCTTTGTTATTGTACGTAACATTATAAAAATATTATAGATAGAATGAAAAATAAGATTTTTCACTTTTTATACACACATTGAAATTATACCATCATTGCGTAATCGTTTCGTAATATTCATTTTCTGTAATGAAATTGTCGTGTACACTGTAATAAAAGTCGTGTTATGTAACCATCGCTTTTATATTGTTCAGAACTCACCGAATGTCATTCCATCTTAATTGACATTGAAGCTAAAATTGGGGCAAATCACCGAAAACAAATTTCGATTATTACGCGTCAAGAAAAGCTATCGTCCCGACGAGAAGCGATTGATCGTTTTGCTCTCTCCCTCTCTCTCTCTCCTTCCGATGTCAATTGCTCTAAATTGCCGTTTATCGTGTCTTAATTCAATTTGTAAGAGAGAGGGAGATGGAGGGAGAAGAATATCGGTCAGCATTTAGTGCCGGTTTTACGAAAGCGGTCATCGTTTAATTTAAAAAAAAAAACACTCGTTTGGCTGAAAAAAATCACTTGGGCCACCGTCTGACGCAGCGCTAGGGTTACTACTTGGTTTCGTAGCGCGCCGGTAGCCTTTTTGGGAATTCGTCATACGTGATGTTTCATATATAATAATCTTGGTTAATCGATTTATGTAAGATTTATTCTCATTTTATTAGATTACTCTAATTTGGAAATAAGAATTTCATGTCCAAGGTAGTTAAAGGGACAATGAGGAAACGAAATTTCTTCTGTTTGTCGTAGGCTTAACCAGAAGTTTGGAGGAAGTTTTGAGGGATGACAAATTCGCCATTACTGTGAGCCATGTAAAACCTAGGAAGAAGCCAACGAATGCCGTCGAAACTTTTTTCGCTGCCGAGTATAAGAACTCCAAATCCAAGTTTGTCGTCATGATTGACAGGCGAACAAAACGAGGTAAACCTTCAGATATATATATTATTTCTTCCTCTGTTGATGTATAAAATCATTTTTTTATCCAAGATTTCCCCAGAATCAAATCATTTATTTATAAATCGTCAACTTTTACACGTCTTTAATTTGTTTTCCTCGAAAAAAGTCTGTGAAAAATTTTGATCGGTCACAAATTGATAAGCTTCAAAAAGAAAAAGAAAATGCTTAAAAAATACTTGAATAAGGATTCCAAAAATCCTTAAAATCATGTATACAAATCCAGTACAGCTGATGGTTCAATTAAGATCCACGGCAAATCGGCAATAAGACGGCAGTCAATGTTATTTCCAGTTGAAGGCACACCATCTCGGGCTATAACAAACTCGGGCACACGGAGCGATTACTAAAAGCAAATAACGCATTGTTACAGTGATTCTGGAGACGGTTGAAGATAGCCAGCCGCGTCGGGAGCACATAGTCGCCGACAGCCTCAGCATCGCCGAGCCATTCAAGAGCATTATCCTGGTCGTCAATCAAGCTGGCCCCGGTGCCTACATGGAGGTCTACGTTGATTGCGTTAGGCAGGGAGAGATCGCCCTTAGGAAGACTCTTAAGCAGATGGTGGAGCGTCTCGGCGATTCCCAGCTCCAAGTCGTAAGACTAGCCATTTTTCCAACGCATTGTTCTCTTCTTAAGCGTCTCTCTCTCTCTCTCTGTGTATGTGTGTGCGTAGAACCGGGGTAAATGAAGTGCGAGAGGCTTCGCGGAGGTCGTTTGCCGGGCATTTGTCTAAATAAATAATTCTCAGGAGCGACGGCGGGGATGGGACCGACACGCGCTTCGAATTGATATCCATATTTATCGCTGGACTTTTCTCTTTACCGCCGCTGCCCATATTTCATCCGTTATCCGCGCACTATGGGGGAAAGCTCTTCTAAGCTTCCATTGATAAATGTATAGGAGAATGCGAGGAAGATCGAAAGGATCCGTCAATTGCAAAATAACGTTCCCATCGCAAAACGCGTATACTGTGTAATATCAGGAAAAAAAAAAAAAGGATATCCGCGCATTCTTTCCTGTACACACACGACTCGCAATCGCATCGAATCCATGTATAAAAAAGGCCTGTACGCGACGATGACGCGCTCGCCTATACGCAAACGTAACACAGCCACCATATAGCCGAATCGGGCATCGAACAGTCGCAACCCGTGCGCTCGCTCTGTGCTCTAGAACGGCCTCGGCGCTACGCGCATTTCCGAAGTCGCGTGAAATTTCCCACACACACACACACTCGTACGATCTGATCCATGTATAAACGATCCATCTCTCTCGATAAGGGCAACGCAGTCTCTCTCTCTCTCTCTCTCGCTCTCTCTTATCGCTCTCGCAGAGTGCAGCGCGAGAGTTTCGCCATCGCGAGCCGCTCATAATTACGACGTCGCTCGGCGTCCCATTATTCTTTCCAGTCGCGCGAGAACGTATCTGTGCAGGGTACCTATATAGTCAACCAGCAGAGAGAGAGAGAGAGAGAGACTGACATCTAGAGTGAGTTTGCGTGTTTCCGTGGGACGAGGTCTCGCCAAATATGGACGCGCACGCGCTCTATCCTAAGCACTTGCCCAACTCACTTTCTGCACACATCAAGAGCAACCGTTCTCTCTCTCTCTCTCTCTCTCTCTCTCTCTCTCTGCTGCGTGCACTCACTAGCTCACGTCTGATGTGCATATTGCCGTGACCGGCATCGATGGCGCGCGTTTCTCGTTTGTGTATGTAGGAATTTTTTTGGTTCGCGGCGATGGCAGATTCCTCGGTCGCGGATATGGATTGTATCTGCGGCCGTTTACTTTTATCGCGCTGTTTTATTACATATCGAGATCTGCGCACTCGCCGAGTACACGTATAGTACTTTATGCGCGGGCGCTTAAGATTTATTTGCTTTTACATCGCTGTTTACTTCTGTATATGTGTTATTCACTGTCGCTCGAGCGGTCACCTCTGTTTTTTATTGTCGCGAGGGAAAGTTGCGCGTAACTGAGCATTATAGCTATGTGTATAGCTTGCTCGCGATAGGAGCAATAATAACGTCGCGAGATTGTTCTTTACGGAGCTATCGGGGGGCCTTCTTAATTACTCATTTAATTTACGACTTACACGCAGAAAGACCGGTTGAATAAATTTTAATGCTCGCTGTGGCCAATTGTGCGGTGCGTTATGGAATTGTCGAGATATATTTTTTTTTTCCGTTTTGGAGCACGTATATTTTAAGAGGGTAACGCGATCGCGGAGATAAATCTGGGCCGATTTGCGCGGCTATTTAACAAGAGAGACGCGATCGTAGGAGAAAAAAAAAATTATGTAGGGCAATACAATGCGAAGCACATTATGTCGAGTGGTGAAAAATGTTGTCTAAAAATAGCAGATTCGCGTGTTAAAAATTCACTGTCAGCTAAATTTCGCTCTGCTATCTTTAATTTAGGAAAAACGTTCTTGCTAATCACCCTAATTAACGGGTATAATTATGTTTAAGTTTGCACATGATGTGAATTTAACATTCACGAATTTATAATATATTTACAACGTTTCGTCTTGTTCAATTATTCAACTATAACACCGCCACGTCATTGCACTTACATCACAATCGTCGAAACTCATTAATCACAGCAGCTGTCGCATATATATATATATGCAAGTCGCTTTTGAATTCAACTTTTCGGCTATATACATTATATCTTACGAATAACAACTACTTTCCCTACACTCTATATATCGAGAAATGTGGCTTTTACTTTCCGTAAGCCAACGAAACTCGTGCGAAGAAAAAAAAAAGGGAAGAGAGAAGCGAGTCGACTCGCTCTCCCGCTATTTTTATTCAACCCTCTTAAGCATTATGCCGTGTGTGCGTATATATACGTAAGTTTCAAATGAGGGACTTTAGCCGCGCTACGCATGGGTTTCTTCCGAAATAATTTTTACGCCTCTCCTCTGACGGGATTTATTCATGAGTATTATAATACCGAGAACTTCCTCGTCGATGCGGATCTCTCTCTCCCTCTCTCTCTTCTTCATTTCTAGACGATCCCAAAAGTTTTTTTTTTTGTGTCTTTCAACTATTTATATATAAATGTGCTTATGTCAAGCGCCTCTTCTTCGTATTCTCCCGGACTGATTGTCCCGAGACTCGGTGTTTCTCGACTAATTCCGAGATAAAAAAAGGCCGCGAGAGAGAGGCAATTTAATGAATTTTGTATGCTCGAAAATACACCGGCTTGTTTACCACTTAAAATCGTTCTCGCGACGCTCCGACTTTATTTCCTGCTCGGCAAAAATTAAAACTGGCGCGAATTGATACAGAATTAAACTGGAGACCACTGTATATACAAGAGGACTCATACTTTTTTTTTTATTTTGTCTTCTGTATTCGATGGTCTTAATTGATATTTGACATTTGAGAAGGTAAACATCAGTCGCTAATGCTATTACGATATAACGGCGGTCTCTTAATTCTTTTTATTAAGCTCATAAAGAGCTAATTATAACTTCGGTCTTTTTTAAAAGTAACAAGCGATAATAATATACGTCTACAAAAACAAAATTAGACACGTTTTTTATAAAGTCCAACGTGTGTAAAAGAAGAAACGTTATACTCGCATATGTCTTGCTGTACCCGGTCCGCATCTACTTACGCAATGACCCGTAAATACAGACGTCGGAACGTCGCATCGACACGGCAAACATACATACAGCAATATACAAACGATCTAAACTGTCGAAAAAAAAAAACAAGCGGCGATATATACAGTATACAGAATTGACACGTTCGGTTGTTACGAACGTCCTTCGCCCAATGCCATCGCGTATACATAGCTAAGCGCGCATTCCCCGCCGCGTGTCGCCAAAAGAAAATAAAAAGGTACACACACACACACATGCATACACGGATAATGTATACTGGGTTACAGTTCCGGGAACGGAGATACAGGACGAGAATTTATGGCGGCGAGGTGATAGATGAGGCCCTACGCAAGGAGAACTGCCTGAGCACCTCGCTCTACGACTTGGAAAGTGCGCAGCATCAGCAGCATCAGCAGCAGCAGCACCAGCAGCATCGTACGAACGGCAACCTCACGCTCGCCGAAACAACGAGGGTGCGAAGGAGGGGCGACATTCCCGGCGAGTTTCCTCCTCTCGTCGATCCCAATGGTATGCGCCCGATTACTCAGCTCTCTCTCTTTCTCTTCCTCGTTTCGAGAAAAAAAACAAATACCGGCTCCCTCCCTCTTGAACGTACTTATTTGTTTTGAGCCACTGCGTGTGTATATATCTCTAGTGCTATTGTGTCTGTCCCTTCCGTAATTTAGGATGCTACACCGACGAGCTCATGGCCAAGACCCTGAATCTGCTTATCGACGCCATCAAGAAGATGTGGACCAAGCTCGACATGAACGTGAGTATCTTTTAGAAATTCTTTTCTACTTTCCTCCTCTGAATTATTAATGTCTATCGCGCGGAGGATATATACGTAATACGTGGAACGATTTGAATTGTTTTTGTGCAGCTGATCGAGACGAAGCGCATAAGGGAACTGCTGGAGAACTGCGCGGCCTGTCACGAGAAGCCGACGCGTAAGTACTCGTATCCATATTATATAGAAATTCAAGGAAAGGAAAGGTGTATTGTTATGGCCCGTGCATCTAGAGGGGAAGGCTGTAGAAACTTTTTTTTTTCTTCTCGCCCCAAGGTCCCAGATTCGGCAAATGTTTGCCGATGAATCGTCGTGGGGAAAAGAGAAACTCTTTCGGTCTTTTGATTTTCTAGCTAATGTGCGCACAACTTTAAAGTTTTCCCGACTTTCGCGATCGACTTTTTCTTACTTCATGAAAAAAGAAAGAAAGAAAATCGTATACTCACCTTTAAATATACCCTCCCGGATGGAAATTGTTAAAATATGTATATCAGTGGAAATAGACGAGAGAGCCACGGTCAGACCTTAATTATCTTCCATTTAAATACCTCAGCGGGTCTGCATTTCCGCTAATGACAGGCATCAAATCGATGAATTACGCCAGCCCGAGTGAGCGAGCGTTCTCGCAAACTTCCTGCGCTACGCGAGTCGTGCGCCTTGAGCTCTCAAGCGCGTTGTCGCCGCGCCAAAGTTTCCTAATTCAAAGGGACGCGCGCCTCCCCACCTTCCTCAACCCCTTCTTTTACGCTGCTCCAGCTAATGAGAAATAGATGAAGGTCGCGCGCTCCGCGGAGAAAAGAAGAAGAGCGGATATTAGGTGTATATATATATCGTTTTATTTGTTCCGTTACGCAGCACCGCCACCACCGCCGCGCAGCTGTCGATACAATTCCCCGTGTTATCCGGGCGCGGACTGTCGCGACACAGCCAGTGGACCCCAGTGCCTTCGGTGTCCCGTTGGCTATTACGGGGACGGGCGCAACTGTCGCAGGTATCCGGGCTGCACCGACAATCCCTGCTTCGAGGGCGTGGACTGCACCGACACCTCCAATGGATTCACGTAAGTCTTGGCTTCTTAACTCTTTTTCTGTATATATAATAGATATTGGTCCGAAGTCTTTGGGAGGGGGCGAAGTAGGTCGCGATCGAATTTCGGTAATCTGTATTATGCTGTTTGGTCAGGGGGTGGCTCGTCTGGGATAGAAGTAAAAGTAAATATAGTGGGACTGTGAGCGGGAAAAAAGGTGTTTATTTTTGATGGGGCAACTTGGTTTGAATGCAATTTGTGATTTTAGTTTAGGCATTTTCCGAGAGATGTTTTAGCGGGTGAATTGAGTTACCATAGCTTTTTGCGCGTAATCGACTTCGTGTTTTTAATCGAAGCTTTTGACGTTTACTACAGCATAAATAATGATGCAGATGTTGTATTAAATATTATGCAAATCGGGTTTCGTATATTCAGTACGAAATGTCAAGTCCATAAAATATACTGTTTATGAATATATGTAATTAAATAAATTTTGTAAAATCAAACTCATAAATTTCCATATTTTCTAATACATTACAAATTAAAGCATTTATATTTTGCAAACCATACAATTATTTGAATAAATATACGTGATGGGCATTTATAAATGAAATTGATCCGTACTCGTTTTTACTTACATTTATATATATCTCGATCAATTGTATTAATAAAACCAAATGAAATGTTATTTATTCGATGACTGACTGGAATTTGATTAAATGCGTGAATAAAGGCCTTTATGTACCATCAAAATCTCTCGGAATAAGAGAAAGCGCGTGATGTGAAAACGAAAATGAAGAAAGACTCGATAAGAATTAGGGCGGAAAAACGGAGATACTCGCGTATCGGAATGTAATAGAAAGAAGAGATGGAATGTACCGGCAATACTTACAATAGAATTATCCCCTACTTGAACTGGGTCAAGAGGGTCTAACAAGACATTTATACCTAAATTACTTACTATACAATATGAAATACGGAACTTGATTTTTATTACTTAAAAATTTTTATGAGATCGACGAATGCTTCAATTTAATGCGCCATTTACTGCACTGCTTTTCCATACTTTTCAAAGCTATAAAAAATAACCAATTACACCGAGATCAATTAGTCGTAAAGCTTCATTTACAAGCCGTTACAAAGCTAAACAACGTTCCAATTTGTGAAATCCTTAGTCGGTCATACATCGACGCTATACAACCCTATTGACATTTACTCCGACCAATCTTTGCTCAGTGCAACGGCGCACCATCGCCAAACAGCAATCGATGCCAACTACATTACAAAACCAGATCGAACACGACGGAAGTACGAGGGTGAATACCGCACCTCGATCTAAACCGCGAGTTATACGGCACGCGCTCATAAATGAAATCCATTCAAGCCCGAAAACATCTCTATATAGCACAATTAATACCCAATCAAAGGAAAGGGAGCTCGAGATGTATACGCATATATATAAAGTCAATCAACGAAGGAGGAAGTAGTGGCTCCTCCGGGATAATCGAGATTCCGGCATTTGGCCACTGATTACAGCTGCGGCCCATGTCCCCGCGGCTACACCGGCAACGGCCAGCACTGCGAGCGCATCAACGGCTGTCAGCCGAGTCCCTGTTTCCCGAACGTCGCTTGCGCACCCTCGAATGTGCCGCCCTACTACAGATGCGGTGGCTGTCCCGTTGGTTACAACGGCAACGGCGTCAATTGTCTGCGCGAGGACGAGTGCGACTTGGCCAAGCCTTGCTGGCAGGGTGTCAGGTGCTACAAGTACGAGACCGGATACAGGTAAGCCTTTTTTTCTTTATTACTCTCTTGATCTCGTCCTCGCTGTCTTGAACGAAGGATTGAGCGTCTTATGGGATTTGCTGGATTGCACGGCTCTGGCGATATATATATATATATATATATGTTTGTCGATGCGTGCTTTTATGTCGCGAGGATGGCTTTGGCCTTGAGAGAGAAACTATACCTCGTCATTGTGCCGAATTCGATAAGAATGGGGAACAGTCACGATATGCCTGGGGGGGGGGGGATTATGAGCTTTTTTTCTTATTGGGAACATGTATAATAAAATCTGGAGCGAGGAGAAAAGAATCGAAATCAAATCAAAGATTGATAAGACTGCGTCGATCGGTGTCTACAGCTAGACTGTGCAAATAATAATATCATATAATATATTTATAATCATTCGCTTTAATCAAATAACAATTTATTTCAAAGCAATTAATAAACTCTTAATTTGAAGAATCGGATTTAATTAAATACAGCAATTGCATACCGTTTGTCAACTTATTTACGTCCTCCGCTCAATACGCAATAAAATTGCGAATTGATCGCGCAACCCCAAAGGCAATAGGCGGACAAAAAAAAAGAGGAGTCAATTGAAACACTTTCGTTTTAGTATGCGTGTGTTGACGCGTTCTAAGCTGGACGGTGGCCGTCACGAATGCTCGTAATCAAGAACGCTACGCGAATTATTTCATCCAGCATTGCGTGTGATGGTCGTGAATCGATTGCGAAAAATACTATTGTTTGACTTTTACGCCACTTGCAAAGAAAACGTGATAAGTTATTGATCATGTAATACAAATAAATGTTTAATCAATGGAGCTAGTGCCAACTAATAAACTAAGATTCATTCTATTAATTTTTTTTGGACTGCTAAGAAAATAAGAGTGACCCTTTTCTCTTTTAAGCTATTACGGTGACAACCTTTTCTTTTAATTAACTTATCTCGTGTCGGTGAAAGCTTTTTTTTTAATTGATACATACACTCCAATAGCAAAGGCGAGAAGAGTAAAACCAATCAAAATTAAGCTTTATTTTCACAGAAATTGTCACGGATAATATTAGAAAGATATCTAAAATCTATTTTCGAATTAAAATGGTCGATACATCGGGATTTGAGTATACCGCAAAAGAACAGGAACCAAATACTAAAAGTATCGCTAGTGCGATAGATTTCCCCCGGGGGCAAAAGATTCTCTGAAAGCCTACTCGCATACACTCAGCGCAATTAAGCATTCAGCTTCAAACTCTTTTCATACCTTTTGATGCAGTACTCGTACACACACATACTGCTTTTTGCCATAAAGTTCGTTTTTTCTTCTCCCCCGAAACTCGCGCGCGCACGCATTCAGAGAAACTTTCCCCCTCATAACCCAGGAAAAACAAGCGAGCCAAAAAAAAATAAAAACCGACCGACCGACAGTCAACTAACGCACCTCGACGTTTTCTGATTCCTTGCATATGCAGATGCGACTCCTGTCCCGAAGGCATGACCGGCAACGTGTCGGAGGGCCGTGGCGTCGATTACGCCCTCACTCATCGCCAGTACTGCTACAGGATCGACCCCTGCGGCGACAACAACGGCGGCTGCGTCGACAACTCCGACTGCTTCAACTCCGAGGTGACTTGCACGTGAATCACACACACAAAAAAAAAACAAAATATTTAAAAAAAAAAAAGAAAAAAGAAAAACAAACAAAAAAGACAAATAAATTCTTTAACCGTTAAGCCGAATGCGATTATTTGGAAGAGAATGTGCCCGGGACTGCGAGAGAGATGGCATCATGACAATAAAGAGCGTCGATTTTTATATATAGATATATACACACGATATATACGGGTCGTAGTACAGGCATTTTATTTATATAGATATACCAATAAACGAATATCGAAGTTACCATTTCAAACAAAAAATAAAGACCGAAAGCTATATATATTTACACTTTTTACACGCCTTTCTGACAATTAAGTTCTCGATCAATATTCGCTCTGCACTTACTATGTGTATCTCGTACACTATGATTTATTAGCAAAGAATATGATATATGGCACACACACACACATACTGCTTTGCATCTTTTTTGTTTTTTTTTATATCTCTTTTATACCTTCTTTTCTATAATTAATTTACGAGCGCCAGCGCCCTTTTTTTAATCTTGTATTCTATATATTTCACGAGGACAATATAATACACGCATTTACTTATGTACAGTGCACGAAAGGAAAGAAAATCTTGGGGTCATTTTATACGTCTCTTTATTCTTCCTCACCAATCTCTCAATCCTTCTTAATGTGTGTTCTGTGTTGTGCGGCACGTCGGAGAAATCACGTGGGACTAATGCCTGGTAATGTCCAGATGAAAATGTGATCGTATTCCTAGTATTTATTTATCAAATTCAATTTCGCTTTATTAAAAAGAAAAATAACTTTGTATACTACTTAATTTTAACTCAATCGCAACGATAAATAACTCATGAATCATATAGAATTTTATTGCAATAATATATTATACAGTACTGTTTTTTTATAGCTTATATACATATTCCTTTCATTCGTGTCTCAGCGTAGGACATTAAAATTTACGCATTGTATACGTTTTATTATTATTGCATTAGTTCCACATCGCCAAATTTACTCCGACGTTCTTTTATACGTTCACTTCGGAGGGGAAGTTCGATACAAGTTAAACGACTCATTTGATGCGTTCTCTTTATTCTCTCTCGTGGCGTTATTTCGTGAATTTGTCGAATACCTATTGATCCGCGAAATTCACATAATAAAAGTCGTGTAACTTGCGCGAGTTTCCACTTCGACTCTGTGTATATATATATAATTCACTTATATAAAAGTTTTCTATTTATACTTACGTGGACAACGAAAAGCCAAAAAGTATCAAGTGTGATATATGCGAAGTACAGTTTCTATATAGACAAGCATATCCGTCCTTATATCGGCTTAGTCCTTTATATATTCATGCATATATATATATATATATATATTATGCAAGCTGATATTCACTCGATCGCTAAATCATACGAGAAGAGTACGAAAATGAGGTAATAAGAAAAAGTTGAGAGCGTACGAAGTTTGTCGAATTGAGTTATCCGCCTCCGGAGTGAAATTCGTCAAGTTCGCATTGCTGGGCTCCTTTTTCCCATGGCCAATTTCTCCCTCTCTATCTATATATATATATGGGCAACGCTCGATTTACGATACGCATAGCCTCAGCTACTGCACATCCAGTATATATTCTCGATAAATTCTCATTTTCTAGTCTATCATATTCTGCAATTAAGAAATAAAGTATAAAGAAAGTTGTGTAGTATAAATAAAAGAGAGTAGCAAGATGTTGTTGTGAGGCGTGGACTTGTGGATTAAAATTAATAGAGAAAAGTGTAAAGGAATCTTTTCTTAGGGGACAGCTAGATGTGGCTCGTGCAAGAGCGGTTATGTCGGCAATCAGACCGTTGGCTGCCATCCCAGTCACGACGTCTGTCCTGACGGTATCACAAGATGCGACCGACACGCCGACTGCATCTGCATCGCCGTCAATCAGTATTCGTGCAGGGTAACTATCGGATAATAAGCAACCAAAAAAAAAAGAATGTGTTATTGTTTAAAAAAAGTGGATCGTCGCTATAAGGACTCAAGAGGATTTTGTGTTTGTTCGATGTTTATTCCACGACAATGTTTGCCTGCTTTGTGATTTTTCAGATTATTACGATCTTTCTTTTCTTATCGAGACCTGGTAATGGATGATGTTCCTATACGTTTTTTGGAGTGACTTTCTGAACAATTTATACGTTCTCATTACTGCTCAAGATATGTTCCCTAAAACTTAAGGAATCATATTTGAGTGTGATGTAGAAACTCTGATTAATTATATTGTCATCTATCGAATTTTTCGCTCAGATGTTTTATTCTGTAATACTTTTAAATATTATATTTCTCTTTTAGTGCACTCCAGAAAATCCGTGGTCGTGTAAAAAGAACTGTCTCTAGTATACTTAGTAATTTTGTTGAACTAACTTTAGACTGAAGTAAGTTTCGAAAAGTAACATAAAATTACCTTTACTTTACTAATTCTTCTATACTCAAAGATGTAAATTCATTTCCGTATTGATGTACATAACTTTTTACTCCAATCTCATTCTGAACTACTAATTCCGACGAACATTTTCAAGACTTGGTGTTTCTTTCCATCTCTCCTTTATCTGTACCTTTAGAAAAATATCCTTTAGAAGCACTAAAATGTTCTATGGTAGAAAACACGCTAGATAAATTTTGTTCACAATATCGAAAAGTGCCGCTGTAACTTTTGCAAGCTCACAAAGTTTTTCCTACAATAGAATATTATAATCAATCCAAAGGAATTTTTCCCAATTTCACAACTGAAGAGAGAAAGTACCGATCAACTTGGCAAAGTGAATTCTCACAAAATCGAACCCATGTTCTGTCCCATGTAAATCACAGTGCAACGTCGGCTGGGCGGGTGACGGTCAAACCTGCGGCATCGACTCGGACAGCGATGGTTACCCGGACGAAAGCCTGAACTGTCAGGATCAACGCTGTCGTGCCGACAACTGTCCAAAAACTCCCAACAGCGGCCAAGAGGACGCGGACAAGGATGGAATGGGTGACGCGTGCGACGACGACGCCGACAACGACAGCGTCCTCAATCTCTCGGACAATTGTCCTCTGCATCCCAATAGCGATCAGGCGGACAGTGATCAGGAGGGTCCGGACGATGTCGGCGATGTCTGCGACAATTGTCCCTACGTGAAGAACAGGGATCAGCACGATACGGATTCGGACGGTATGGGCGATGCCTGCGACGATGACATCGACAATGACGGTATGCTGGAAATTCTAACTATTCTCCTCGTGCATATGAAGCTTTATTTTAACGCACGCGCACTCTTCATAAATAAAGTCTTTTTTCCGTGGTGTCAATATATGTTAATGCAGCGGAAAATTCAGTGGTGAATATTCAAAAATATTCATACGTTTCGGTTGCTTATTATACAGTGCAATTGTAGAATGCGAAATTATTAAGCGCATTATAAATTTGCATACATCGCGGAATCAGTTAAATTTAATTATACGTAAAAATTAAATAATCGATATTTAATCCTGCTCGACAAAACAGCATAAATATTTTCATTGCCGTATAACAGTGATGTTAACGGCTAAAGCGTATGTGTATAGCTCAATAAACAATTTGCTTATTGCTTTTATACAGCTTTTAAGTGCAACACATTGCTTCTATAGGTTTATTTATGCCTCAATAAAGCAGACTAGAACCAAAAATCAGAATCCGCAATAGTTTGTACTATACTAATGCATTTGATAATCGCAGGAGTGCCAAACGAGGAAGACAATTGTCCGAAGCACTGGAACGAGGATCAGGAAGACACGGATCGCGACGGAGTCGGTGACGCGTGCGACAATTGTCCACGCACTTCTAACGGTGATCAGATGGACGAGGATGGCGATCGCGTGGGCGATGTATGCGACAATAATACAGATAGGGACAAGGATGGCATTCAGGACGACATCGACAACTGCATCAACGATCCGAATCCCAGCCAGACGGACTCGGACAACGACGGCATCGGCGACGTCTGCGACACCGATGCCGACAACGATCAGATTCCCAACGATATGGATAACTGTCCCTATGTGCACAATCCCGATCAGATGGATCTCAACAGTGAGTTCAACCTTGATATCTATAGATTTTAGAGATCTTGTATTTCCTTGTGTTAAAGACACCGTCGAATCGTTTGCTCCTCCTTTTTTGATATACTTTATATTTAATTTCTATTTCATACACATAGAAATAGTTAACATTTGTTCTACTGCAGCTTCTTTTTTACAACACCTGCGTCATTTTTTTATACTAAATTACGTACGTATTCCTAGTAATATATGCTCGATAAGTACCGAACAATAAAAATGACGTAGATAACTCGAGGAAACCCATTCATCTATTGAAAAAAAATGAAATTATTAATGGGAACAAAAAAAAACCATTATTTCAGATGACGGCATCGGTGACGCTTGCTATGACGATAACGATAACGATAACGTCGCCAACCTCATAGACATTTGTCCAAACAACAGTCGCGTCTGGGCCACTGATTTCCGTAAATATGACACCATCGCCCTTGACCCTTACGGCAAAACCCAAGAGGATCCA
The DNA here is from genome assembly GCA_900490025.1 of Megastigmus dorsalis. Lineage (NCBI taxonomy): Eukaryota > Metazoa > Arthropoda > Insecta > Hymenoptera > Megastigmidae > Megastigmus > Megastigmus dorsalis. The sequence goes on from UELU01145796.1 coordinate 58,662, forward strand.
ATTTGGGAAATTCACCACAACGGATCAGAAATTTACCAAACGATGAACAGCGATCCTGGAATTGCTGTCGGTAAGTAGCTCGATTAAAATTAATTCTAAAGAAAACATAACTTAGAAGCTTTATGCTTTAAACTAAAATAAATAAAAAGTTAATTGAAGTACATCTTCCATACTACGTTTATCTTAGCATAGTAGCTTATTATTATACGAATTTCATGAATAAATATACTAGTATATTATTCAAGTACTTGTGTCTGTAGTAATATCTTCATTGTCAGTTTCAAAAGTTAATGTACCTATACACCGCTCTTCCTGTGAAGTTCTAAGTAAACTTCAGTTTAGTAGAATTACTCGGTGCTTGCATGCAATTACGTTTCTATTTAAAACATATTATATTTTGATACGTGCAAATAGACAACTGTACTAATGATAATTAATTCATATTTTGTGATGCATTCTCTGAATGCTATATGAGATCGGAATAGCTAGAAATTAATGATTTTATTTTTTTAAGGTGTGGACAGCTTTAGCGGCGTCGACTTTGAGGGTACGTTCTTCGTCAACACGGACATCGACGACGACTACGTCGGTTTCGTTTTCTCTTACCAAAACACCCGGCAATTCTACACGGTCATGTGGAAAAAGGTGCTGCAGACTTACTGGGAGCCGAAACCCTTCCGGGCAGTTGCCGAAACGGGAATCCAACTGAAGCTCGTTGATTCCAAGACCGGACCCGGCGAGATCATGCGAAACAGCCTCTGGCATACGGGCAACACACGTGACCAGGTCAGCAATTTTTTTCTTTACTCCTATTATCCCATTGACAAAAGTACATTGACTTTTCATGGAGTCTCGAAAACTTTGATAGAATATTTTTATAGTTTCAAATATAATTCAATATTAAACTCGAATGAACTCGACTTTAGATTGCAAGTTTGAGTTAAAATTGATCGATAAAAAATATAGGTATATTTCTAAAATTTCATGACAAGTTACTTATTGAAGTCGAAACAATGATAAACTCTAATATGAAATTTGAACTGTAAAATGATATTCCCAATTTGCATTTTATCGAGCAGGTGAAACTACTGTGGAAGGACCCCCGGAAAGTTGGCTGGAAGCAATACACGTCCTACAGATGGCGGCTGATCCATAGGCCGAGGATCGGCTTGATCCGTCTCTGGATTTATGAAGGCCAGAGGCTTATTGCTGACTCGGGCAATCACTTCGACTCAACCCTAAAGGGCGGACGACTCGGTGTCTTTGCCTTCTCCCAGCAAATGGTTTTGTGGTCCAATCTCAAGTATACGTGTAAAGGTGAGCTTACCCTTTAAATTATCATAATAAAAGTCCAAAGGCAGAGAAAAGTAAAATTTTAAATGAAAATAACAATTTTTTTATAAAAAATATATCTAACATTACTTCATCCAACAAGCTGGTTTAATGCAATAAAATAAAAATGGCTGAGTAATTTTATGTAGTTTTAAATCTGCACTAAAAGCTTTGAATAGCACAGCAATAAGATCTATGATGAAATAAACTGAAGAAAGCATTGAAATAATATGTAAATAGAGAGAGAGAGAGAGAGAGAGAGATAAATAGAAAATGAAGATATCGAGTAATTCAACTGTTTATTGAGTTAACGCTTTCGTAATTCTGTTGCTTCTCTTCTCATCTGGTTTCGCTATCTGTTAATTGTTGCAGAAACCGTGCCGTACGAGGTGTATCGCACGCTACCACCGAATATACAGCCGCTCGTGCACAACGACCACAATCGTCCGTGAAAATTGAGCGCGCGGCAGCGTCGAAAATCTCAGCGACGGATCGTTGTCAGGTATTGTTAGCCTTAACAGTTTCAGTTTTGTATAGCGCCACGCGACGTGGGAGGACAAACACACACATCGATCGACACACATGGCATTACTTTTTTTGTTCTGGGAGAGCGCAAGGGATATCATGAAAGCTTATGGGACGAGGAGTTTTACGCTGGAGAGAGACAAGTGATGGTGTATACCTTATTTTTTTTTATACGTGTGTGTACAATGGAGACAGAAATCATATCAACGCAACATTTCAAGACATTTTTTATGTATATTTTCAAAAAAGAAGTCGACTTTATTTGGAGATAATAATGTATATGGAGAGAATGAGAGAATTAACAAACAAAAAAGAGAGAAAGAGAGACAAGAAGAGTATGCGACATTTTGTAAAATAAATAAAAAATGGAGAAAAAAAAGAGTCAGAAAATAAGAAACAGCGTAAAAGAAACATAAAAGGCGTTTTTTACATTCGACGTATTTTTCGAGTATCGCTCGCTCATATGCTTTTTTATTTCTGGAATAATTTCCCAGGCAAGGATGGGATAAATACTACGCAATAAAAAAAGGGAGTTACAACTTAAGACAACGGTAATATAACAAGAGAAACTTCCACGTACAGGAAAAATCAACGAGGAAACACTAGACTATGTCGGCGTCGCGCTCGCGCAATTGCGAATGATATAATATATAATAATCGAGAGCCTGACTGAGGCGTTAGACGCAGGAATTGTATTTCTGTTTACGTTTTTTTTTTCTTTTCCATAATCTTCATTTATAATTCTTGTATTTTTATTATTTCATTATTTTTTTTTTATTCTTTTTCATTTTTTTCGTTTTTAATATTCTCGCTAGAATCATAACTGGCTACGCATTGGAATCGCAGTTATTCGAAATTGACGCAGACAGTCTTCTTGCAACGCTTGCTCCCCTGACACATTGCAGAGCTCGAAAATATCGAAAAAGGAAATTTTCTTTGCGGAATCAGTCGTCCTATAATCATTTTAGGTATCTTTTGTTTTTTTATTATATAATAATAACGCCGAAAGGGTCATTGCCGAGGAAGTACAGTTCACAACTGCCCTTGACCTCGTCCCCTTTGTCTTCTTCATCATTTGCTTTTTTTTTTAATTCTTTTATCGATAAATCATATTATACGTCGTGCGCGGCTTTTAAAGTCGCGCGATTCTGCGCGCGCGACTCGACGCGCTTTTTATAATCTGCTCTAAGTTTTTTTGTTTGTCTCATACTTTTTTTTTTTTTTTTCATTGTTTGCTTGTTTTATTTGTTTGTATCTTATTTTTTTTGTATCTTAAGACTGCGTTTACATCAACTTGTGCGATGAATAATAATTATAATAATAATAGAATATTTATATATAAATATGATCTACCGGAAATAAATTATTAATGTTAACCTTTTTTGCGCTTAACTATGTACACTAGAATCGTTTCTTATATTTTTTTAATTCATCATTCTCGAAATATTTCTTCTTCTTTTTATTCATCTTGTCTTTGAATATAGGATGCTTGTACTAACGTCCACATTAATGCGACTGCACAAGATCAAATCATCGGTGCGCTCTCGATAAGACGATCCGGTCGCCTTATTTATGGACAAGAGCGCGTGGCAGTGTTCACACTGAAATCGCAATATATTTATATATAATATATTTTTTTTTGCTAAGGGCAGTCGGTCGAATTAACCTTTTTAATCTTTAAGATCGGCTGCTTCCCTATATTTATCGTGGGACTGGAAATGGTATTAAAATTAATTTCGGACTTCAGTTATAGAAGGAAAGTCGTATAAAAAAAAAGAAGTAAGCGAGATGCATTCGATATAGTAACGTTTTCTTTAATGCGACTAAACTATACGTAATCGTAAAGTGAAGTTTAAATATTCTAGAACATTGTGGCTGAGAGTGACGTGTGCGCAACCGAAATGACAGCGAAACATGTTTCATCGCTATTTTTGTACTGACTGATACAAATGAAAATAAAATGCACTTTTTTCATTAAAGGCGGAAGTTAATTTTCCTACCGTTTTCAGTCTCTTCTATTATTTATTTTATTATTATTTCTGTTTTTTTTTGGTATTGTTGCCGAGTAAAACACGCATTCACACATACACGAATACGTCGCCGGCTGGGCGCCAGATTCTCTGAGACTTTCACCGGTTTTTGTTGTGGCTTGTTTTTTGTTTTGTTTTGTTTCGTCAATTCTTTCACAGTCCCTGCTCAAAGAAAACCGTTCGTTTCAATAAATATCTGATTCGCTTTAGAAGAATCAATGTAGATTTTAAAGAGCATCGGAAAAAGTATCGAATCGAAGCTGAATGGAAATCTTAAAGTCTTAAAGCTTACGCACAATTTGATGATATGTATGGAAAACTCGATAGGACAATTTTATTCGATCCTACCAGTTTTCTCGACGAAATAAACAGTTTCCTTTAAGCAGGGATAAGATTATATTTTTCGACTAATCCAGTCGTTATATTTTGCACTTGTATAGAGTCAAAAATAGACAGTGTTTTTTTGACTTTTGTTGGTGTCGAAAAAGGATAAATTAATTCGCTGGAGAACTGTTTCTTTTTTTTAAGTACATAGTATGCGATTCTAGTTATAACAAGCTTATTCCTGAATTCGCAGTTTTCAAGAATCTTAAATAACGCTACTCTGAACGATCAGAAACATTAATAGCGCCGAGAAAATACTTACTTGAACGAAAACCTTAACGAGTAATTCAAATCACTGTTACATTTTAACATTAAACGGATAATGCAGTTTTCAAGTAAATACTTTCTTTTCGATACAATAAAATTTGTTCTAAAATGTCGATCTGTCGCTCGTAGCCCCCAATGACATTTTATCTGTGAATTTTCCTGTCTCAGTCATTCGAGGTAATAACTTTCAGAGAAAACTTTCGCCGCGTAGTGCCGTTTTTTTTTGTTTAAGACGAATGCCAACACCAAGTATCGAGATAAATTCATCGTGTACAATTCTGTTTTTTTTTTAATTTTAAATAATACTAGCCAGTAACTAGATATCTGAAGCTAACCAGCTATATTGTCGAAACAAAAGAAAAACATGTGCATCGATCAGCAGATCAAAGTGCTACGTTACTTTCTGCAATCAAAACTACTCAATGATGTCTCCTTAAAAGACAAACTAAAGATAAACGACGACATTAATACTAATAAAGCTTATTATTACAAGGTCGTTGATTCGGAAGTACAGAGCTAATCGAGTCTAGCTTCCTCATCAACGCACTGCAAATGCATCGTCAAAAAACAAATATATAAGAATCCTTTAAAAAAAAAAAAAAAAACAATCGATATATAAAAATAAAAAAAAGGAGCTTGTGTTTTTCGCAGCCAAACGGTATCGTACAGTATGTATATATAACAACAACGAGTACAAAGATTCCCAAAAAACATTATAGCCTTATTTAAACTTAAAAAAAAAGCGAATCCCCACGCAAATCCTATCTATCTGCGTATATATCTCGGTCGAAATACTTGAAACTTTGTTGTTTTGCGCTCCGCTTTAAAAAGGGCGCAAAAATAGACGACGAGTGGAAAAAGGCAATATTGGATTAAGAGGAAAGTGAGTGAGTGAGTGAGTGTGTTTGTGGTCGTGTGTGTATGTGTGTGTACGTGTACGAGTGTGTGTGTGAGAGAAATAGATAGAGACAAAGTTTAAAGAGACGGGAGTAGAGTGTAATTGAGTTAGATAGAGAGAGAAATAGAGAAAAAAAACGAACGGCTATTAATTCTCGTTTCTCAATGTACTCATATATATATATATACATATAACAATAAATATATATGTATAAGTAAGGAGAGGTACGCTCGTATAGGACCGTTCGTCGAGCTGACCGCCACGAAGTGAGCGCGGAGGGACTATTGGTGGTGTACGCGTGATTGGTGCAGAGTCGAGGATAAGAGTACAACGATTATTACAGAGCAAAAGGGGGAGGCGGTGGGAGAGGGGGAGGGGGGCAGGTGGTAGGATGCGGTAGAGGCGTGATTCGCTTCCTTATTCTCATTATTATTAATCGCTCGTCTAGTTCCTCGTCCGCGCCCGTGTCTAGCGCTGGGACTTGGCGTTAGACTTGAAGCTGCCTTTGCCGTGGCGCGAGCCGTCCCGGGAGCAGCTGTTAGACGTGCTCTCGGGTGTGTACTCGGGTCACCAGGCCTCCGTGTAGCGCACGTCGAACTCCTGCAGGGCTGGCAGACGTTTCTTCAGGGTCTCGAACGTCGACGCCGAGAGCTTCGTGCTGTTCAGGTTCAGCTTGCGCAGACTCGTCAGTGCTGAAAGTTAAACGCGAGAACAATTTATTGTAAGCGACTCGTGCGACCTTTTTCCTTTCCTTATTCTTGTATTAATAAAAGGTTTGGCGTGGCTTTTTTTCAAATGTTCGCGTAACGATTGAGCAAAGTGCAGGTCAATAAATGAATTTTTAAAAAGCACACGACTGCTAGAGCCGACCGCTCGCAATCCCGAACATCCGCCATCCTATTCATCTTTATCAAATGTATTTTTGTAAATCTACACGTTGAATCGAGAACAATAAAAATAAATCTTGTATAAAAATAGTAATAAGAATTCAACGAAAACCCACTTACTTCCCACCCCAAAATTCACCGCCTATCAACGATCAAACGTTAAAAATACACTATATCCCGGTGCAACTGTCGAAAGTAAAAAAAAAAACAAAAAAAAAAATTGAAAGAAAATACTCACAGGCCAGGGTAGAGATGCCCTTGTCGGATACGGGCGTCTCGCAGAGATTGAGAACCTGTAGCTTCTGCAGGTGTTCGCTGATCATCTGTAGTCCGGTGTCGCCGAACTGCGTCGCCCAAAGATTGAGATACCTGAGGGCCGGTAGTTTGATGAGCTGCTCGGCACAGGCCGAGGTGACGGAGGTGAAGGCCAGACTTAGGCACTCGAGATTGCCGAGGGCACCGCCGCCCAGCAGCAGAGCCACATCCGCGTCTGTCGCGCGCACCGGCAGCGTCAGCTTGCGCGGCCCGCCCTTCTGTTGCTGCAATGAAGCCTGCTTTAGTATCAGAGCCGGGGACATCGTTATGTGCATTTGTGGGTTTATTATACATGTTATATGTATCTAGATGCTCTCGGTTCGATTGTTGTACACGCGAACGACACGAGAAACGATTAGTTTGACTCTTTGTCCCTAAGTAGATACGCGCCGAGTTTGGTAAGACTCGAGCCGTCTGAAGTTCAAACTATGACGTGATACAGAGCTCGTTTCGTTTGGTCTACGCGAATTTTTGCAATCTAACGGATATCTGTAGAGATGACGTGTGATTTTTAATCGCGCCAACACTTTTGTAATTAATCAAATAAACCGGGTGACTCGAAGCTATCTAGAGTCAAAGTTCTATTAATGACAGCATACGCCCGTGATATATAGATGAAAGCCGAGCACGCGATTCGGCCCGAGTGAAATGAACCTTTTGCATATTATTCCGAGAAAAGATCGATGTAGCCTCGCCATCCGATCGGCGAATCACAAAAGTACAATAATAATTCTTTTCGAGATTTCCGTACGACTATACCGCGAGCATTTGATCCATCATGCACACGCACACACGCACATGCACAACTCGTATACATAATACATTAACATATATCTGCATAATGGTAGACCTACCAGCTCTTGTAGATTCCTCTGCCTCTGGCATAGTGCCGCGTATCTATTTTTGCCGGACTCGGTGGACTGGAGCGCCGAGACGACCTGCAATCTCGCCTCCTCGTTCGGCAGCAGACGCCACTCGAGCATCAGACACAGGGCCTCCTGTGCCGCGTCGCAGCCCCTCACACCGAGCAATATGCACGCGCCCCCCGTCTGCTTAAGCAGCGAGCTTATGAACCGCTTCCTACGGCAGCAGCAGGCCAACAGAGTCGTCAGCTGGAACAAAACAAAAGTTTGTGAAGAAAGTGTAAGATGTATAGATGCTGGCTCGACGATGGATACGAAGCAGGTTTCTTTTAATTAAAAATTTTAAATATATATATATATATATATTCCCTAGAGTTAGTTATATTGCCGTAGACGGTCATCCCTTACGACCAAAACGAAGATTCCTCACCCCTAGATTCGATGCGAGACAAAGTTTAAACTACTGTTACGGACTTTGGTTGGAAGTTTCTCTTCTCGCCGCGAACGATTTTTCGTATATGCATCCAAAGTCAATTAAAAAAGTCGCTAATTGTTTTTCGCGCTGAATTTTTGCCAAAGTGAATTTACTTATAATACAAAAGAAGCTGTGCAGCAAGCCGAGAGAGATCCGTCGGACCGTCTCGAAACGCTCGAACTTTTCTCCAACAACCGCCGCGCAGCACTGATCAGCATGAGAATATCGATCGCGAACGCCTTCCTACCATGTCCCACTTAGGAATTTTTCACTTTTGTTTTACCGCGCGAGAGATCGATATATATAATGACCGACTATTAGCAAATTAGATCTCGCGCACACATCGGCGAGAATCTTAATTGCGAATGCATTACCCATGACTCGAATCTTCTACTTCTTCTTTTTTTTTTTCTTTTTCTTTTAGTAAAACTTTGCGTAATGCTGTGCAAATATGCAAAATTAAGGCTGTAAGAAAAGTATCGATCATTCTTTTTGTCTCCAGTTGCGTACACGAGGTGCGGCCACACATGGCGTTTTTCACTTTCAAAACATATTCCGCCATGAATATCCAAATTACGAAAGTCTCAGCCGCGGCCATTTGAATCGTGTATAAATATTCATTCGATAATACGAGTTTGGACTCTGCAATAATACCGTTTCAAGGTACATATACAACGAATTATTTAATTACGGTTATATCACAGCACCGGCAGTTCGCGTAATTTATACCCAGCAAATTCCAGCGACGCGTTGTGCAACGGCATGTGTGGTTATATTATAATCGCCATTAAAATTAAACCAGTTCGATCGAATTCTCTACATATGCACGGCAATATATATACTCGCAGGAACGTCTATATGCGGTGCAATGCAATCGAGCTCCCTTCTCTTCTCTCTCTTTCTCTCTCTCCACGTGTAGAAAACGTGATTTAGACATAGGAATGAAAAGCATATTGAAATATCGGATTGCCCCTGACTAGCGGAGATGGAGATTCGTGTGAGCTACATATATAGTGGGATCGAATGAGAGAAAAGAGAGAGAGAGAGAGAATGGAGGGGAAACCACTTACTGCACGTGGAAATTCGCTGTGTTCCATTCTATAAATGTTCGCGCGACCTCGCTCGATCCCTCCTGCATCGCAACTACACACGCAGACCGGAGCGCGGACCCTTTCATTCCGGAAGTCGGGATATTATTGCATCGCTTCAGTTGTATTCTTATTCGATTAGAGCCCGAGTTCGGGGGGTCTGCTTCTCGAATGAAACTGACCGATTGGGATCAAGAAGGTATAATTATCGAGCCAAGTCCGGATAATCGAGATAATGTAAGGATAGACGCGAATTAAGGCGACTAATTTAATAGTGAACAAGAACTATTTGTAAAGAGAAAAGTTAAAAATGTCGGGCGATAAAAAGGTAGCACTTTCTAACCTCAAAGTCGGCAGTTTGTCCGGAGTTTTTTCTAGTAATCATTGTACATATTTCGTATTACACTTTGCAGGATTTGAAAGAATCGGAACAAATCAATTTGATGGTCCTGGGTCAGGATAATGGCATTGTGCAGTTCAAAATTAGGAAACACACGCCTTTACGCAAACTTATGAATGCATATTGCGATAGGGCGGTATGTTTACATGTCTTTTTGCTTTTTATATTTTACAGGTTATATGTTAATTTTATAGTATACATTTTATAATATACATCAATTATAATACTACAGGGGCTGGTGATGACTGCTGTCAGATTCAGATTTGATGACCAGCCCATTCGTGAACTTGATACACCTTCATCGTTAGAAATGGAAGAAGGTGATACAATAGAAGTATATCAACAACAAACCGGTGGCGAACTTTGACTTAATTTTTCATGATTTTTTACAAATATTAAAATATCAAATCTTCAAATGCAAACTTCGATACTTTGCGTTTTGTTTTTTTATTTTTACCAATTTTACATGTGCTTTCTAGCATTATAATAATGTGAACTATTTATCATCTATTTCGACTTGATAGAACGAAATACCTAATTAAAATCCAATTACACTCGCCCATCGAATTCCAGGTAATTCGAATTAAACACTCATATAAAATTGTACTCAATAGGAACTGAATGGTATTCGACTATTGAAACATCCATTTGATGATGCTTATGCAACACATTCCACGCAACAAAATCTACTTCAGAATATACGAAACTGCGCCCGGAATTTATGACTTTTAACCGAAAGATTACACGATAAGGGATAAAAATCGAGTCCAGCATCGCGAAGCATTGAATTTATAGCTTTAACAAATGATCCGTACAATGTATCTTGCACGTCACTCGCACATAAATCCAAAAGTTTATTTCTAGCTCGATACCATGACCCACGATCTCCTATATGTATACCGTGTACTATTCGCTCAAGCGCACATCTGACGCAGGATGTAAAGGCGAACGACTCCATATACAGGGCAGCTCCGCTTCTTCGCAAACAAATCTCCGAGGTCGAAAAAAAAAAAGAAGCAGAACCGAGAGGAGGAAAGAGAGTCTATAAAGACGCATCCGAAAGAATCAATCCAGAAGCGATCCTTGTTTCCGATCAATCGCCAGAGCCTCCGAGACTTAACTCGCTCTCTCTCTCTCGCATGGATAAATGTTATTTTCGCGCCTGCGAAACTCGCACCCGTACATACGAAGGCAAACACACACACACATACGAGAGAGAGAGAGAGAGAGAGAGAGAGTACGAGAAGAGGAGGAGGTTCTATTTCTCGAGCGAGCTTTGTGTTCCATCTGAGAGATCGCAAGCGATCTACACATCCGGCTCTCGCGGGCGCGCGCCAAGCTTGAAAGGGCATCGAACCGAGGCGCGAGCACACACGCAGCACCAGCTGGCAGTTCGACGAAATTTCAATGAAGTTCGACTCTCTCTCTCTCTCTCTCTCTCTCTCTCTCTTTCTCTCGCCACTCGCTCTTCCCCGATCATCGTGCTATAATTTGCCAAACTTCGCTGCACGAACTCGCCGCCGATACACCTCGACAACTCTTTATTAATACATTTATACGATACTTTCTTTTAGCCGCGTACACACACATATACTTTATTTCTTTCGCTTTATTCCCCCGGACTATTATCGCTCTATCGTGTTTTCGCGTATCCGAAATGTGTAATTTATTTAAGCTCCAATAACGAAAGTCATAAACTTTGCGAAAAGGGGCTGTATAATACTCTCCGACGTATTTCAGCAAAAAATACGCGCCTCGCTGCTGTATGTTCTTGGGGGTTTTTTTTTTTTTTTTGCGTTTTTTATTATTATATGTGGAGCTATAAATATAGGAGGAAATATTTTAAGCGAACTTTTCCTTTAAGCCCCGGCTGTACGTTTTGGTTGTCTCGTAAGTGTCGTTTGAAAAAAACGAGCATCAGTCGTCTGATTTTCTCTCTCCCTTTTTTTTTCGCAACTCCGTTAAGTAAAATATGCGGGTCACGCAATGACCTTTTTGCTGATAAAACAACGGGTATAGTATAAAGGTACACGAGTACTGTACGTAAAATTTATAATACTTAGGGGAGAGTTAGATTTAGTCTAGATAATCTTGAAGCAGAGGTTGTTGACGTAAAACTAGAAGATGACGAGATAGGGGTAAAGAAATCGAGGCGAAACTAACATTTTCCGGGCGACGTTATAAATTTATTAAAAACTTGCGAATACTGTAGGTAAGGTCTTTGATAAAATTCCTGAGTAAAGCGTTATTGTTTTAAACTACATTCTATTAAATGATCTTGTAAACAGTTTCAAGAAAACTGGAATATTTTAATTCGACTCAACTCAAATAAGAATTTATAATGCAAGAATGGAAATATTTTCAAAGCCTTGTCGAAATCGTCAATCCGGTAAATCCAGAACATGTTCAATTTCTTTGCCACAAAGAAACTTTACCATCGATAAATTACCCAGTTAACTCAACGAACGATAATATAAACTCACCATCTCTCCGAAGAGTTGTCCCTCGTCGGGACAAGCCGGACTGGAAGGTGCGGCTATGTGTATCCAGCCAGGCCGGGGTTCGCGCACCGGCAGCAACACCCGATGCACGGTACAGCGTGGATCCTTGGCCAGTCGGCGCATCACGACCGAGAGCACCGAGTCCTGCACCTCCTTGTCGGCTAATGCGTCCTCAGGAAATGGAACAGGCTGCAACAGCGCACCAAGACCTGGCCGCCAATCCGCGTACTCCGATCTGTGTGTGCGCGTGTGTGTGGATTTTTATTAATTTCTTTTATTAAATTTGCTTTTATTCAAATGGGAGACTTTGATTGGATGGATGATTGATTGCGTGAATTGATGGGTTGTTAAAGTGTAAAAAAGGAACGATTCGAGGCGGTGGTATACTTAGGATTTAGCTGGCACACGAAATACATTATGGTATAAATTTTAATGGAATCGAGTTGAGTAAGATATAGTTTGACAGGTTTGGGCAAAAGTTGGGTAAGCGCGGCCTCGTATAAGAATTATTTCGAGATCGTTTACTGCCAAATGCGCGTGGGAGAATTGTAATTGTAAGGGTTAATCCGGCATAGTTGGGCTCCATCGGTGGATCTCTGTAATTTCGTTGTGCACGTACGCCGCAGGATGACCTTCGAAGGGTTGGGGCGCAGTAGTCTCTGTATACGTCTCTCTCTCTCCCTCTCTTTTGGCCTCTCTGCCCTCGTGTATACGGTCACGTAGTCGCGCGGGGAGAGAAAACTGCGCCACCACTCCTGGGGCGATATCACGCAAAAACCCGACTATAACTGTCTTAAAAACAACTTTTGCCCAAGCTTATTTAGGTAGTACGACTGAACCACTCGATCATCACAACTTTTTAAGCTGATATCGGACATTCGAGCTTGGAGGGGAGGGAGGAATTTCGGTAAATCGATCAGGTGCAGCTGTAGCTTGTTAGAGTCGAATTCAACTCGAACGAATTGATTAGCGGAATTCACCGGAGGATTCTGGGAAATTCTGTAATTTTACTATAAATGTAGGCCAATCTTTGCTTAATATGTAATTCTCAGAAATGCATGAAATACGGTTTCGCTCGTTTCTCTGCGCTCCTTTGCAAGTCCTTTTTAGACCGAGTATTTTTTTGGGCCGCATTTCCAAGAATTTCAAGTAGATAACAAATATTGCCCATCTTTTCTCCGAAGCTTTTTGAAACCGCCTGGCACAAAGACCGTCGCCAAAGTTCTATTACGAAATACAGTTTCAAATTTAATGAATATAACAACGTTGCGTTGTGCAACCTTAATTACCTACTGTTTTGTGTTTACTTATTATGTCACGATCATTTCGCGCGAATTAATGTGAATCGATCGACAGCAAACATTTCGTGGAATATGGCTTATTTATAAATATTAATTACACCTATACAATTACATAATAAAAGCATTTTCTCTACTCCATTATCTCATTATCGTTATCGCGTCTACCGGAAAACAAGAAAAACCTCTTTCTAATATAGAACGAAATGGAAAAAAAGACCAATTAATATGTAAATTCGAAATATATATATATATCGAATGACACACATAGTATATGCAAATTAAAACTAACGTCCGCTCATAAATTATGCGCTGGCATAAACTAAAGTACTCCACCGTCGCGCAATTATTACGTATGCGTTTTCGTGTAAGCAATTAAAGCGTGTGTCGCGCTCGCGAAATTTACAGTGAGCTATATATATACATGCACACGCGCGTATAGGAACAGGTCGCGAGAGAGGGAGAGAGGGAGAGAGAGAAAGAGCTTCGAGGCCTGCATAAACATGCACTAAAAATAACCTCTTATAATAGAAACGTTATTCACGTACGCAATGTTTAAGACGAGGAGATAGCATCTTAAGGGTGGCTGTGACGTAGGCGCGCCCTCCTCTGGCTGCTGTTGCTGCTGTTGGTGTTGCTGCTGTTTGCAAGCGGTTACCTCGAATCTAGAACACAAAGGAAATCGTAAAACCCTTGCTCGTTAAGCAAAATACGGAATACTTTATGCGGACTCGCGTAAAAAAAGAACGAGAGAGAGAGAGAGAGAGAGAGCGAGCCTATAGCCGACACATATAATAGCCTTGGTACCGTAACGGTTTTCGGCGTTCGGTTTCGTTTGCACGCGCCTACGAGGAAGGATATAAATATTCTTAGTTATATTCATTTATGATAAATCCACGGGTGATGTCGAGGCGCGCGAAATTTCGGCTTTGTTGATATGGTAAGCGAAGCTCGCGTCCCCTAGCTGTTGCGGAATCGATATACCAACCAAAGATGGTGGCTATATAGCGGGAGGAAATAATAACCTATACTTATAGGCCCGTTATATAGAGTCTGGCCTATATAATTTATCCCCGCGGCCTTAGAATCTCGTGAAATATTTTAACTATTGCTTCCGGTGAATTTCGTGCATCGCGCGCTCCGGAGCTTTTTTCGGATATATATATATGTAAGGCACACCTTTCGATCTTTCGAGCCTTCATTTGAATGATGATTTATAGATATATATATGTAAATGTAGCGTAAATAGCGGAATTCATTAACCCTCTTGAATGTGGATGACGTTATACGATCTGGCTGTGCTCAAAATTGTGGATGACACGCGTGTATGTATAGAGGAAGAGAGAGAGAGAAAGTTTTACGGTGGAATACCTAAATTTTGATCGTAAAATGAAACTAAACTTGTACACATTTCATTTACGATTGAATTATCGAGTCGGTTCTAACAAGTGGATTTAATTAAACATTTTAAATATAGAGCTAATTCAAATTTTGTGCAGTGCGTTCCTGGAACAGTAATTCTAGTTATTAAAGCCATTCTGCTATCTATTTATCAAAAAAAGCACTCTTCGAGCATCGCAACGAACTTTACCATTTGTGTCTGTATCGCTCGCTCTCATGGCATATATCTCGCAAAGACAAAGTCCGAGCTGAGCGACTCACCTGTGAAATATGGCGGCGACGCAAATGGATACGAGATTAGGCAAAATCCTCGGATGGGGACAGTCGCTGCCGGGTCCGTGCACCGAGGCCACGTAATCCCTGATGGCCAGCTCGCCGTCGACGTTCTCGTAGAGGGCCGCTATGAAGACCTGGAGGAGTTTGCGCATATCCGGGGACTTGCCGAAGTCGACGGTGTGCTTGAGGCAGCGAGTGATGGCCGGACTTAGGGCGTGGACGAGGGGCGAGCGGGGATGACGTTGAGCGAGACGAGCGAGTGCACGGGCCAGTGCGGGCGGCGGTGCGGCGCGCTCGAGGAGGGGCGCGGCGACGTTGAGCACCGCCTCGGCCCAGCTGCGACTCTCGTTCTCCTCGGACAATAGGGAATTGCTCGAGGCGTCCTCGTCCGGCGAGGAGTCGTCGATCAAGTTCGAGATGATCAGCGGTCCGTGGCCGTTGATCTCCTCCGTTGACTTCTCGAACAGGTTCGGCTCTTCCAGTAGCTTGGCCACCGACTCGAGCGGTGCACCGGCTACCCTCTCGTCCTGCAACAGTGTCGTTATATCGAGATTGGGAGAAAACTTTGTTCCTCTCTTTCCTGGTGATAATTTGAATATTTAAAGCGAGTCGCGTGCGTATAACGTGGGCGCGTCTGACCGCGTAGTCGTTTTACTACTGACGCTCTCGAGTCTCGTATAAACAATAGAAATACGCACGCGACCCTTTTCCACCTACGGATCATCGTATTTGGCCTGTTTCGGTATATACATTGACAATTGTCGATTGACGCAATGCTATTTAAATTTTTACGAATAATAAATGTTTCATATTATTCGTAAATGGAGCGTCGCGCGAGGGAAGAAGGAAAACGAGGAGGAAAAAGGTGGACACGGCAAAAAAGTTCTCGCTTAGCCGCGGATCGGTATGTATATTTCGAGGGAATGACGCATTAAAGAGTCGTTTTTCTCCCGCTGTCTTTTTATTATAATATGCGTAATTTAAAAAGACGTTAAAGCGCTCACCTGCCGCTTTGCGAGCACCAGTGACTTTTAATAAAAGTAATATTACGAAACGAGGAAAATGCTCACAAGCTGTTACGTATATATATATACGTAGATGTGAACTTGTGTATATATATTTTTTTTTCCTGCATCGAGAGATCGCCGCGTTTGGTAAACATATGCATCTCGCGAGGCTCTAGTATGTAATGCTCACTCGACCGACCGGAAATTCTCTCCCCAACTATAAATATATATATATATAAACGATAAAAAGTCAAAGGCGCGATAGCGATTACCGATGCAGACCATTTTATCTAGTGGGCAACATCCTCTTAACCTTTAATCAATCCCAGCACTCGTTTCTTAACAAGTCTATCCACGAGACGCGTCTTTGCGATACATTACTTGCTATCTCAATCGAGAAATTATCAATGGCCAATGTGACCAATTTCAATTGCACATCAGCTTTTGTGCAACAGCCGATTGGCGATACCGTGCTATTTAAAGAAATACGCCGATCATCGACTTATGCATGAGCGATGCTCCCAAACTTTCTTCGATTGTACCCTCGCTGATGCATAACGACTCGTTCAATCTTAAGACCATATCGGTCGAGAAAAAGGCTGTAAGGTAGAGGAAGACGGAACATACCTGTAAGGGCGTCCAGAGGGCAAAGTCTACGAGCGCCTTGAGCTCGCGCAGCACCACCTCCTCCTTCGTGCCGATCGACACCAGGTGCTGGTACTTGAATATACTCTTCTGCAAAGTAAATAAAGACGGGTTGCGCTCGGTGAGCGGCGTCATCGGCAAAACACATAAAGTGAAACACACAAAGGGAGAGTAAGATGGAAGCGCGCGAACTACTACGGGCCCGGGAAACACGCGCATATCGGCTCGAACCGTGTCTGCAGCGTTTGATATGGAAATTATATACGCGGTCCGCGCGCTCTATGACGTACGAGAGAGAGAGAGATCGAGCGATATATATATATATCGGTGAGAAAGGGCAGCAGCGCTCGGTGCTGGTATCGTGTAGAGTACGGCTGCGCAAGAGCGATACATCATGGCGGCTTCGTGGCCGCTTTCTTAACGGATTGACACCGACACCGCATCGACCTCTCGGCGCACCGCTCTCTCGCTCTCTGCACTTATTTTACTTTGTAATTGTACGTCATGTAGGCCCGGACGAGCGGTGCACGGTACTTGGCGAACCGACGCGAGATATAAATTTTCCTCGACACCGCGATGACGTGCCGTATATATACGTATAGAGAGAGAGAGAGAGAGAGGGAGTCTACAAGACGCGCGATTCCGACCGACACGCGGCCAGAATTCCTTTAGCGATCGCAGCGGGATTTTGCTTTCGATTATGGATATTTTATGCCGCGCCGAGTTCTCTCTGGATTTTCGCGACGGTAGCGAGTTACTCTATATATTATCGCCAGGGATTTTTTTATGTATTTCCAACTTTTTACATGGGGGCGACCGAGGTTGATTCGGAGCACACTTTTTTTGCTTTATTTTAGCAATATAACGGCGCGGATTATTTTGGACCGTGAATAATGGGATTTATGATAACGACCACACGGGATTCGAATGCCGCGGCATTTTATACACCCGCGATGATCCTTTTTTCGAGTGAATCGTTATTTTGAAAGTTCGGTGTATACACTAAGAGCGATTGAATTTTATGTTAACGCGGTGTATGTGCGTCAGCTGTATAAAGATCGCGCCCATGCGCAGTTTCAGCTTCGCTCGAGTTAGTCTAAATTCTGTTTTGAAAATAATAAAAGCCAAGTTTAGCCGATCGAGTTATTTATAATTTTCCGTAACGTAGCAATATTTTATGATTTACGAGCGGAAGTCTAAACTTGTAAGAAACGATAAGTTTTAGCTGCAGATCGATCGGTTGAAAAGTTACATAAGGCTCCTCGTGCGCAATCAAATTCGAGAGCGTTGAAACTTTTAAAAGTAATTAAGCTTTAATTGTATACAGCTCCTTTATATCGTAGAAAATTGTTATTCACCGCACCGGAGTATATATATATATACATTAGAGTTTTCCCAAGTGTGTCAAATCGTCAATCCCGAAAATGCACATAGATACATGTATATACAACAACTACAGCTTCGGCTACTTTATGTGCCGATATATAAAATTAATTTTATCGATTGAAAGTGTGCAGGCTCCTGGGAATAAGCCGTATTATCCATCATGCTCCTACAGTTCTCGATACGCTTCGTAATCAATAAAGTTGCGGAACGCTCTATCAAAATTTTCTTTACTATCGCGTTAAAAGACCCGCGATAACAAAGTCCATAGCGATTTTCAACAAGCCGAATATCTGAAGCATCTAAAGTCTTATACACAGAACGAGGAGTAAGAATATATCTTACCTTCCAGAGTATGGAGTGGTACCACTGGTCTCTCGTGTAGGCATTGCTCGCCTGGAGCAGGAGCGATCCATCGGGCAGAACGATTCTTAGGCAGTATTTATAGGTCGGATCCCATCTAGCGACCGCGTAAACTTCCGTCATGCTGCTGTACGGCACTGGCTGCTGAAGGAATCCAGTCAACTGTAACCGAAGATAAGCCCTTACGTTAGTTATGCATGCATAATATATAGCCTTGCACATCCATTCACCTCCGACTTTTTATCATTCTTAGTTTTAACTTTTATCTGATCCGTATACTCGAATGCGCTATATATATTGTGGGCCAACGTTGCTGCTATAGTTTCATAAAATGAAGACTTGATCAGATCTGATGTTAATTAAACTCATTAGTAAACGTTTGAACATTATTTTATGTATATAAATTTAATCATTCAAGCTTTATGGTTCAATGGAATAAGTGCCTTTGTACTAATACCAATTGTCCGTGTTAATCCATAAGATGAGAAAATCGTATAAATAAGTGTCCGCCAGTTTCCCGCGAGGACCATTTCATATAGAGAGAATACAAAAGGGCTCTTAAAATTCAGGACAAGTTCGTGTCCGAATGGAATTAAGACTTAACGTGAAGGAGCTTGATTTAACAGCGGCGATTCCTTGCGCGCAGTCAATGTCAAGACGGAGAGAGAGAAAGAGAGGGGAAGGAGAGGGAGAAAGAAAGAACGTCTACTATCACATCCCTCGATGAGAAATTCCGACGCGCCAAGAGAAGGAAGCTATAACGTGATATATATATTATACGTAGAAGGTAGGGCACGGTATATTGCCGTTCACTGAGTGATTCCGTTCATTGGCATTTTAAAACCAATATAATAAATTTGCATGTCTATCGATACCAGATTTACCATCCAATTTAAACTTGTAGTAGATTCAAGCCCCCGAAACGTCGATTAATAAACAAATAAAATTCAATTTTTAATTTGTTTATTTGTTCTTGAGTTCAACGAGGATCACTAAATTCCTAACACATTGTAGTGGATTTGTTTCGAAGATTTCAATTTTTGTTATACAATACCGATCGAGTATATCGATAGTAGAAACTATGTATGCAAGACTACAGAGTATTTCTTTGGTATCGCCCCATACTCCAGCCAATGCAACAATCTCTCCCTCTCGAGCGAGAAAGACACGCTCAGATTAAAATTCCCGAGTGAAAATAAGGGAGAGGACAATGAATTACTTTGGCGAATACTTCCGCTCCCGTGGAACGTCTCCGTCTGTGTAGTATATAATTGCGCGCGTCCCGTCCGCTTTCGGCGCGCCGTAATTGCATCAGGTCTCCTCGTCCCCGCGGCAGTGCTGCAGTAAAACGAAGACAAAGAGAGAGAGAGAGAGAGAGAGACGAAGTAGATCCTTGCACAAGAAGAGGATGAGAGAGAGAGAGAGAAGGCAACTGAATGAAATAATTAACAAGCGCTTCCTTTTCCTCGATAGAAATTTCGTCGCTCGAGATGCCGCGAGAGAACGGACTTATACACTATATACACATTCTATTGTTCCCTGAAAATTCCGCGTCCTCTTTCCCTACCAACATTTTTCTGTCGCAATCGCCATTAATTGCGGAATTTCGTATGATGCGATAAAAGTGTTATACGCTCGCGAGATACCGAGCGAATATATATAACCGCACAGCCCTTGAAAATCCCCGGAGCTTTGTAGTCTTTTCCAAATTGAAGAATACAAAGACATAGAAGATACAAGTCTCGATCGATGTGTGTGTAGATCTGAATTCCGAGGAATCATCGCGATGGCAGACTGGATTTGCCACGGCGATACTCGACCAAAGTGCGGACTAAAATATTGTCATTGGCACGGGGCCCGAAATCTCGCGGATACCAGATCTCGTGTATATAGACGATGGGCTCGAGTGTGTTTGCACAGATATTTTCTACAGAGATCTACTTTGAATTGTCAGCTGGCGAGAAGCGAGGGTGTGATCGCGATCGCGCTGAGCTTACGTTGCGGACTTTATACACGGAAGTAAGCCAAAGATTTGTAGTAGCGGATAAAGTATACGATGTATTGTCAACCAGGGGCGAGAAATGTGAAGAACAGATGTTGGTTCGACATATAATGTAACGGGCCAAACTGAGGTGTATTCGAAGGGTAAACAAGGACTTTAAAGATGACGAAAGAAGTTAACTTGACTCGCAGTTGTCGTGGAAGACGCGCGGGACACACGTGTGTAGGTCCACGTCGAACGCTCGCATAACCCAAGTTGCGCAAGCCTAATTAGCTCCTATTCCCCGAAAAGACGAGGCATAAATATCGATACAAGCGAATATATCTCGCTATTCGAAGCGTCGATTATGCAGTGTTGCCAGGAAATATCGCTCTCTCTCTACCATACACTCGCCCGCACAGACCCGCGCGCGCACACACAGAGAGATGAGAGAGTATAAGAGACTATATACCACCGTTATAACTCGGGGCGCTAATAAGCTTAAGCCGTGCGGAAATCCCCTGTCGGATTACATATATATGTACACAGAAGCCTGCACGGCGCGCAGTGCAGTATCTCCCGCGGCGCATCTCTCGATGCACCAGCCGCGCCTGCAGCCCTTAAGCTGAATGACGCGCGAGCGCGAGCTTTGCTCCTGAGATACACACCAGCCAGCCAGCCTCGGTTAGCGGATCTTTATGTACATACATTATATACGTAAAAGCGCGACCTGAGTCGATGGATTATATTCAAGAGCATGATAGTCCGTCGAAAGTCTTTAAATCAGTTGAATCTCGCGTCGATATCAAAAGGAAATCACGTTATTGTCATCGATCTTCAACGCGCGGGATCTATCGATCGATGTATATGGGAAATTTAACCTACCGTACACACGCATAAATTAACCTTATGCATATATCGCCGAGTACATAGCAGGACGTGCAAAATGCCTCACACCCACTTTCCTGTAGTTCCTTCAATCTGACCAGCAGCAGGATATTATAAATGTATGCGCATACAAAGCCTCATCCACCCCTCAGCTGTTGTATACATATACATATACAGTTTGTGTACCTAACGAATTCTCTTTGTGGAAGATTACCGCGTTTAACGGTAGAGAAGCTGCTCCTCTCCCTATCTCTCGGGCGCGGTGCAGCTGCAGGATTTGCTTTGCTTTGAGAGGGCCCCCGAGCTGGCGTTGCGCCTCGCGAGATTGACTCTGTACTGCAGCTACGAGTTTCTTTTTTTCTTGCCCTTTAGCGCTCGGCTTATATACTTTGATCTGGTTATAAAGGGGAAAGATTTCGTATCCGAATAGACGATGAGTACGGATTTGTGTTTGGTGAGGCAATGTGATAAATAATGCTGAGTTGTGTGTTTATATAGGAAATTATAAAAAGAGCCGATTGCACCGCTCTACGCAACTTTTATATAATTTTGATGTTAGTTTATTTCTTAATCAAAATAAACGCATGATCTTTACCAGGTAAGACGGATCGATGGAATTGGAATATGTTTCGCGTCTATACCTAATATATAAAAGCAAAGTGTTTGGACTCGATTCGCATACTACGCTTCACTAGCAATGGTATATATTCACTCGGAAGGTGAAAAATAATAACGAAATCCGATATATCGTTTAGGGCATCAGAGCGCGTCGAGCGGAAGAAGAAAGTTTACATTCTTTTTTTTTTACGTATATACCCTTATTGCCCTTACGTACCCGCTGTATTTCGAATGCGAGTTAGATATACGCTTTCCAATTCGTGACGACCGTCGAATCTCAATATTAACAAACAAGTAAAAACGTAAAAATTCCAGATGGATTAATTGTCGAATTGAACGCCCGCCGACGCTGTATGATAGCGCGGTATAATTAGTTGCAGAGCGATGCTGCACAGCTAGAAATAAGAGAGATCGGAATCACTTCCAAATCCCCCCTCCCACGCAAAGCTACTATGTAATCGCCCGAGAAAACCGTATAACGCACGCAACGATACTAATTCAGCTCCGGGCGGGAGAAAAAAGAAAACGTGCACGCGAGGTCCGCGTGTCTCCGCTACACACTCGTATACATAAGAGTTGGAAAAAATAAAGTGGCGGCTTAATTAAAAGCAAAAATATTGCTCTCCTTAAATAATGCGGCAAACGATTATCGCGCGGGCCACATCGCCTCACCGTACATATATTTATATATACGCGTTAATTAAGCACTGTGCCATAATTTATGACGTATTGCTTTGACATCGGATTAGCGGTACGCGGCGCTGCACACAGTCATACGCATATACTAGCCAAGCGCGCGAAAAGCATTTACACAAAATTAGTTTAATTATGAAGCGAGCGACAGAAGCAGCACTTATATACTTTCGAAGACTGTTCATTCATACGCTCGTGCGTTACGGACAATTTGCATCCGATAATGCCGATCAGCGTCATTACTGATATATATATACATACGTGTCGCGCTCTGGCTTCGACGTGCTCGTATTTAAAGAATATGATAATGTAGTCGGGGATTTTTTAATCTCTGGCGAGATTGGCGTTCGTTGACAGATGCACGACTGTTCCTTATTGATTCTATATGCTTTCTTTTCTTTTTCGAGACAAAAATCTCATTTATAATACAATGCGATACAAAACACTTATGTTGTCCTATACCTATGATACACCGCAAAACACACGTTACGCTCAATCGTGCCCAGCATCGAAAACCAAAAAGAAAAACCACAGCCAAACTTATCGAACCAACGCAATTTCACGATGGATCGTCGTATAAAAGGCTCGATTACAGCCCCAGCGGGACGAGAACCGCGTTCTCGTTAAAAGGCGCGCTCCAAACGCAAGGTTAATTAAGGGGAATCGTGACATCATTCACCACGGTCCAACCGCAACGCTATATTATAACCTTTTCACGCTCGCGGATATGAAAGACGACTCTCCCGGGCCGCGACTTTCATCGAGAGAACGCGCTCCAGACATAAAGACCGTAACGCGCCCTTATACACACATACACACAGATGGAGGAAGGGAAACATTCGCCGGCGGAAAATAAAAGTTCGTTACGGCGGATAAGAGAGCAGCGGAGTAGCAGCGCGAGGTTTCTTTTAGCCTGTGCGTCGCGCAGCTTCGCATTGTAAAACGCTGGGACACGGATATATACGCAGACGTGTAAGTGCAACGGTAGAAGCGCTCGTGCCACTTGTTATTAAGCGGCTTCGTGCAGTGTATATACATATGTAGAGGGGAAGGGAGAAAGAGAGAGAGAGAGGTGTGTTTGCACGGGCGGCAATAAGAATGAAATTTACGAGGAGGATAAAGCCTGCATCGGCATCTCCGAGACGTATACATAAACACTGCGCAGATGCACCTGCCACATACCATCCTCATACGGAAAAACGTTCCTCTCTCTCTCTGTCTGTGTGTGCGCGCGATTTCCTTCTCTAGAGGCATAAAGTGCGCGCGTCCCGTCCTTAACATTCTCGCGAAAATCCAATTTTCCTTCGGAGACGCTCTCTCTCTCTCTCTCTCTCTCTCGCAAGCTTTTGACGTCCACTCCTCCCCTCTCTTCCCCGCGCACTTTTTCTCCACGGCTACACACACACGCACACACTCTCGGCGTCGTCGCAGATGAAGGGGGTAAGGGTGCGAATTTTACGATCGGCGACAAGTTTTACGAGAGAGACCGTCACCCACTCGATGGCAATTCCAAAAGCCACCGCCACCGACGTAGTTCGTTTCTGCACTCGTGTATAGCTGCTCGCGTATATAGTTTTATACTTTTCTCTCTCTCTCTCTCTCTCTCTCTCTCTCTCGCGTGCCGCGTCTCTATATATTTTTCTCCCTTCTCGCGCGCGTTTATTATGCACTTTTCCTTTATCTGATAGGTCGTTTGTCTAGCGGGTAAAGCGGCGCGATAAGTAAGAAGCTATTTTTTTACCTCTCTCTCTCTCTCTCTCTCTCTCTTTCTCTATGTATATAACGCAGGTAAAGTAATACATTGGAATAAATTAGAGATAATTGGGTTGGTGCAGGAAAGACGGGGAATTGGGTCGATCGTAAATTCTTTTTTGCACACGCTATAATTGCTTTATATTCGCGAATCGACTGTTTGATTTATAGTCGACGACAGCTTAGGCGATATTCGGCTCTCTATATGTATTTTTTTGTTACGTTTTTTTCGGAGGGGGCGAGCGATCGATGTATAGCAAATGCGTTTTTGATGTGCGTCGTATGGCTCTGCGATAGTACATGTAGAGCGTGAAAAATCTGGCTATATGGCATTGTGTTTGAATTGAGCTGAAATCGTGCGAGGCGAATTGGCATTGAAAGTGGGCGATTTTGATTGGTTAATAATAGAAAATGAACGGTGCGCGCCGCGTATACCGTTTTTATTAAAAAATTAGCTCAATCGTTTTCTGGCGTTGGAAGAGTATAAATAACCATTAGACTTAATGCATTCGGATGGTTTGTCTGCGTCAAAGTAGAACAAGGTGTGGTGTACCGGCTGTGCGCGCAGGTATCTATTTCGAATTCCATCCACCTCGTTCTCGATCGTTATAATAGATTCTCTTCCATTCGCACCTTTTCACCTCGCTCGAACCAAACGCACGCGACGGCGCAACTTAAACAAATATTATCCTACACTAACGATCTAATAAACGTTAGGAGTGCTCGATGCACTCGAGCCTCGCCAAATATACACTGCAGAGACGACAATCTCACAAGGAAATCACCTAAAGAAACGGGTATATAATAATATATCTATATATATGTATAAACGAGGAACGATGCAGTTGAGACAATTGCGGTCTCGCGAGTGCGATCGAATGACGACAGCACAGACACTACCGCTGTGTCTGTGTGGAACAGTGTCCCTCCACCCCGCAAAAAAATCTCGACGCAAATTTACGATGCTCGCGGTGTACTTTGACCTACATACGCGCGCGCGGCGTTAGCTTTTTACGGCCAATTTGCAAAATTTTATACGCTCTCCCGAGCGCTCGACATATACATACATACATATGCGCAATTATACTTGTTAAGCTAACATTTCCGAGACGCAATTATATATATAAATATATGTATACATGCCCAAATTAGCGATGACGGAGTATCGAAGACACCAATGCCTGACCTTCTATATGGGATAACTTTTTTTTGCGTATACATACGTAGGTATAATAACTTGTCGTTGGGATGGGTAAATAACAGTGATCGAATCGAGGACACGGAGGCATTTCTCACTCATTATAATAGCTGCGACTGCTGCCGTAGCTTAGTTATCGAGATTTCGCGTCGATTCGTGCGCACACACACGTACACGTGCACACAATTTTACGGATCCCGGAAACTGTGCAGTGTATAAAAAGACAGAGGAGGCCAGGCGCTCGAACAGAAGCGTATACGGCGTGCCTTGTTTATTCGCGCAATAAAAGTCGAACAATTACTCGGCAGCTCAAGCATCACTTTTATCGCGATTGGCCCGTGGCTGTGTTATGTGCGCTACAAAAATATACGCATATGGCTCTTAAACGTCATATATATACATATACGGCGCAGTTGTATATATCATCAGACGTTTAATTGTCGGCGATAAATGCATATATGCTACTGTAAATCAAGCTCGCGGAATTGGGTAATTATACAGGACTTTATACGAGTTATCCCGCGAATATCGCAAGAGAGGTAGCGAGGGAAAGCGAGCGCTGGTGAAAAGTGTGCATCGGTGGTTGTGGCTTTGGTATATGTATCGAGTCTTGCGGGTCGCGGCGGCTTCGTCGTCGTCGTCGTCGTCGTCGTCGTCGTCGTTGCAGCCTCGATCGATTGGCCATTGACAAATACGCACCGCGCGCGCGAGCTCTCTGAGCTTTTCTATCTGCCCCCCCCCCCTCTGCCTCTCTCGCTCTCTGTTTACGCAACTACGTCGTGTGCACTCTCTGTCGCCGCTCTCTCGGTTGACCCACTTTATGGCTCGCGTATACATATATATATGTACGCTCGCAGACATTGGGGCCTACATATACATGTACATATACGTATACGTCAGAGGTGATTAAATTCGAAGTCTGTCTTTCGCCGCCGCTGCCGGCGCGGATCACTTTTCCCTGTTCGTGACAAGTGGTAAGGGGGTAACACGCAGAACTACGGCGAATATAATAAATCGTGATCGACAAGAGATGATGGGGAAAGGATCCGGCAACTGTCCGGCGTAATTGGTTATGCAAGCAACGTTCAGATTTCCCATTGAGCGCGATGTACGTGTATAATGCTTTATCGGAGGCTCTGTGTACGCAACGTGGTTCGGGCGCTTACGTCTGATCGTCTCCGAGGCAGACGAACAAAAAAAAACCACGATCTATCTACGAGCACACGCGCGCGGGCGTTGATAAAATATTTCGTAATTTGGGAGGTACAAGTGGATTTCGAATCAAGGATTCAACTAAATCTCATAATAATAGCAAACGGGAAACGTAAAGACAATAGATAATGCTGTTATGGTCGAAGCTTAACATACTAAATTGGAAAAAATTATAGCACGAATGAAGGAAGAACGAGCGTAGGATCTAATTCACTGTTCAATAAACGTTAATAATAACATTCTGTAAACAACATTTGCAGACGCGAAATCGTCTCGGAATAATAATAATATATATACGTATATATATCCTGCCTGTCAGAAGAAGTAGTAGTTGTAGGCGGCAATTACGATCGCTAGTAAAAAGACACACGAAAAGACGAAGTGAATCACACATACACCAGGCGCGCGCGCGCGCATGTTATTGCGAACATCTGGCAACGGTTACATGACAATCGGCACGCGGCCACTAAACACACACCTAGCCAGACACACATATATGTAGTGTATTGGGTGATACTCTAATTCGAAAACACGAAAACACGTGGGTCTAATGAAGAAAAATAAAAGAGCCCCAGACGGTCGTGTTGTGTGCTTAGAGAAAGGTATGCGTTACAATTGTGTGTCTTGGCGCTGTTACATAGCTTATCGTGCGCTGATGAATCGGCTCGACTGGCCAGGTATGAAAAAGTAAACACACTGCGTTTTACGTCAAACCCGACAGATTTATTAAATTGAGTTAATATTATATTTGCTTCGCCGTTGTCGGCATTCTATTCAATCGGCCTTGGAAATAGTGGCATGAATAGTCGTGTACAAAAGTTTGGTGATATCTGCCGCGCGGTTTACGGACTCTGTCGCCACTCCAATGTACATCAATGGGTGTCTCGTAATGCAGAAAAAAAAAGCAATAACGTTTCTGTACGTGATGTACAAGTGTAATCTCGATGATGTTACGCTACGAAATAATCTTTTTTTTTCTTCTTTCGCTGAAGAAATCGTTAGATACATGGTCTAAGTATAGTAAAGTAAGCGATTTCTTCACGACTCGTACGTCACATCGAAATATCTGTATATATTTTCCCGAGATTACAGATATTTTTAAATCCATTTCTTTGCCAGCGATACATAAATATGTTTTTTTTTCTTCCTTCCTTCTTTGTACAAGTATAAAAGTCCCATCGCTGAGATACTTTTATTCCTGTAACTCGGGCGAATGCTTTCGTATTACTCGTGAAAAGAGGAGATGACCTCTCCTCGCTAAAAAAGAATTCCCCCCTAAAAGCAATATATATGCGGTCAAAAGAATTTTTCGGCTTCAAAAGTATCTCCTTCGTCCCCCGCACCATAGAAATAAATCGTCGAAGATGAAAAATTCCTCTCTTTTCATTAAAAAACCTAAATACCAATAGATAAAAATCGCTTTCCCAGTTGGTAAGAGGAAAAAAAAGAAAAAAGAAAGAAAAGAAAGTGCAAAGTCCGTCGCAAGAGCTTGCAAGTCCATCGGTCGCAGACCGCCGCGAATCTGCAGAGTTCACGGGGCAGAGCGAGAGAGAGAGGGGGGAGAGAAAGGGGGGAGAAGTGGAAGCTCCGCGGACTTTAGACTCGACGGCAGCAGCAGCAGCTGACTGCGTCATCACGGCGGCGGCGGCGTCGGCAACGGCGGCGCATCGACCATGCGGAATTCCGGCCACTGCCGCGCGTTCTCTGATGTGCACAGCATGCACACCGCCGATCGATTTCTGCGCGCGCTGCTGATCGCCTTCCTTCTCTCTCTCTCTCTCTCCCTCTCGCTCTCTCTCTGTCTCTCTGCTTGCCCGGAATTCGCCTATTGAGCAGAGACGAGTTTGTGTGCGAGAGAAGGAAATTAACGTGGAGGATGATGATGATAAAGTAGAGAGAGAGAGAGAGAGAGAGTAAAGAGCCCGAGGGTTAATGGTCCCGGCGTACCGAGGAGGTTTCTCCGTCCCGTCTTATTGGAATATTTGGCTGGCTATCGTTCCCTCTCTCTCTCTCTCTCTCTTTCTCTGCACCGATGGAGATCGTCAGAGTTCTCTCTTTTGACTGGACTCGCGTCAGATGTATCCTATATTGCGCTTCGTTTCGATGATAGCGATGCAGTTTCATTCGCCTTGTTCCGGCTTTAACGGACTTGAGATATATATTAGATGTGCGTATATACGATGGAGTTGAAGGACTTTGGTAATAGTGGCTCGAAGAGTCACGAGCTCGTGCAACGCTCGAGTGTGTTGAAAATTCAAGATTCGTGCTCGGTGAGTGGATCGGAAAGAAGCCTTGAATCCAAGATGATTGTGATTTATCTGACGTGCAGTGTGTCTTTTTTTCAAGACCAATGCTCGCGGCTAATAAATGATAAATCGCATAATTATGCTTTCAAACTATTACGATCTTAAATTAAAAACGATGAGTACACAACGATGGTATACAATTCCAAAGCTATTATATATTAGCAGAGAACGAGAGCGGAGAGTACATATTGTTTGTCCGCGCGACGAAATAATAAAACATTGGAAAGTCTCCCTGAAAGTTTACGAGATATAAGTGTGGACGGAGAGAGGGGAAAGTGGGAACGCGGGCGCGCGCGCACGTCTATATGAATGACGGTCTTGTCGCAGCTAGCGCTCGGCTTGCTCTACTTAAAAGTATGTACTTTTAAGTGACGTTTGTTCACCAGCTCCGTGAGGTCAGCTCCCATTCTATATACCTCTCCCTCCGATCCTCCCCACCCCCTCACCCTCTAGCTCCTAGATACATCCTCCCTCTATTCCTGCGCCCCGCCCCTCTTTTCTGGAAATCAATTTATACGTGGTCTTGCGTTTTCGCAATTTTAATAGACGACATAAACAGCAAACGCAACGATTCATTAACGAGTGGAGTTTTTTTTTTCCTGTTTGTTTTTCTTCTAATTGGGTTAAAAGGTGAATTAATGTATATATAACAGGGCAAAAGTTGCGCGCCATTTTATACTCTTGCGCCTCGTCGCGGTGTTTTCATTAATAAATGCAATAACCCCTGTTTCGGCAATTTCACCGCGAATACATATACATTTTCGCGAGTGTTTGCAGTTTGTACGGACAAACATCCTAAAATTAATTACAATTATATACGGTATGAATGCAGCGTTGGTTAAAATCTGTTTAGCGAGTCTCTACGCGAACTAATTAATGCATTTTAATCGCATATTCTTTCGCGCAATTTCAAAATTTTGACCCACGGATATTAACACATTTGTTTGGTGGAAAACAGCCAATTGCGCCAAGAAGCGAAGCAGTAATTCACAGAAAATTTGTCAAAACGTAAATCAGGTCTTAAAACACCTATCGCACGCAGAGACATTGATCTCTCAATAGATACTATTACCTCCGGACTAGATCAACGAAAAAAAAAAGCGAAACAAAAAAATTTCCACAACGAATTAGCACGCGAACCTAATAAAAGAATATAACATCATCGCCCGATATTCGGACTACGCAGGCGAGCTTTGAGTAAACGTCCGCACTCGAGCGTAAGTATGCAAACTTTGCTTTGTCGCTCGCGCGTTTGCCGATTTCGTCTGTCATCTCCTCTATGGCCTTCTTCTCCCTTATACAAACTTCGTCGCGCGGTTATATGTACGCCTTGCGACGTTCGCCTCTCTCTCTCTCTCTTTCTCGGTGTCTCGTTACGACGAATTCGCGCGCCGCAGCACCGCACCAACTCTTTAGCTCATTGTCGTATGCCTAGATACGCCAACACAGCGTATACTACGTGTCTACATTGTCAAAGTTATCCAAGTCAGATTCACTCGAATGTGCACGTATAAGAGCTAATCCCCTTTCTCTTTGATGGATCGGTCGGATAAGACTATATGTATACGTTATTTTAAGGCAAATATTCGCGTACAGGAGATAATAAATTCTTCGTAGAGTGCAAATATGTGCGCAACGATAACGAGTATAATTGTCTTCTCTCTTTTTTTTTTTCTCTTCGTTAATTTATTGCAGGGGGGTCCGGGCGAACGAATTAAGCGTTGGTGAGAGCGATTTTCGCGTTGATGAGCGAAAATTTTCCGTCCCGATGGATTCTCTCTCTTTGTCTCTTTCACCGACGAGATACCAATACATATATATATATGTATAAAATGACTCGCTGATCGAATAAAGTTAATCGAATGTCTCCTGCGTACCGCTCGTTTCCCTTAAAATAAAATGGAAAAAAGGGGAGAGGGAATAAATAGAATTTGCCCCAATCTAAAGTGATTTTCAATAGTTCTGGAGAGAATGGATCGATCGGAACGCGACGTTCTGCGGACGCAGTTCGGTCAAAATAAATAAAATTTAATACACAGTTCACAGTTTGGAATTAAGGCGTATAAGTATAAGTAATATTAGTATTGCGTGTTCGGAAGCGATCATTTCCTCCCGACACGCTTCATTTCGTTCTATTCTGCCAGTTGTCCTATGCGAGTTGCCCCCTACCCGACATCATAATTTTCGCCGCTACATTTCCATTCACGAATTTCGAACGAAGCCAAGCTTTCATTCGATATAAACGTCGGTATTGCGGCCGCAGTAAAATCTCAGCCTCCTATCAACTAACTCTCAGATGGACGCGAAAAGCATGATATATCTTGCATATATCTTGGCCGCGAATTTTTCAGATAAAGTTACATACGTATCGCATGACCCGAGCCGTGAGTTCGTTGTACATTCCAAGTATTTGAAAAAAAAAATGATTGATTTCATCGTTTTATCATAGACTTCCCCAAGATCTATTTGCAAATCTCTAGAAAACTTTTTTCCATTTAGCCAAGAATGAAATCATTGTATTCCAGTTGACGTTCTCTCTTTTATAAGAAAAATATTAGTCGCCCGTTTGAACTTTCCCAGTAGAAAGAACCACTTTCGTTTCTCGTATAATCGTTGTTTATGAAAACTCCGTATATAGAACTCCACTTGCTCAGCGAAGCGGACTGCCACAAAGAAAAGTCTATGAAAAGCTAAGGATATACAGCAATAATAAAGACGCTCGACGCAAGTATCTCTTCGGACTCGCCGTCGAAAGTATACATCAATATTTTCAGAAATGCTATTTAAATCATTCCCCGCGAGGTACGTAGCTCGCTAAAAATCATTTTTCGTCCGCGATAAAGGTGTCAACATCGACGCGCCCGGAGCCCCGGCGAAAAGCACAAGCCTAAGCGAGAAAGAGTGAGAAAGCTCCGACGCACGCGGCGCAAACAATATAAGAGACTCGGCAAAAGAAGCTCTCTCTCTCTCTCTCCCTCACCCAGCCACACACACATAGAGAGGGAATCTTATCCAACTGCTGGGTCGCGCTCCACACGTATATAGCCGTCCCTCTCGGCATACATAAGGTCTTTGCACGCCCTCGGCACTGCTGTATTACGTAACGCGCTCCCGCTATCGCAGTCCTCGAACGCAATACGCAGATATCGCGCCCGCGTCGATCGACTATATAAGCTTCGGCATTGGCTCTATCGTAGCTCTTTCTCTCTCTCTCTCTCTCTGCGCGAGCTTTAGCCCCGTGTGCACCAGCTGGGCTGAAAATTAATATTAATTAGGGAGAGGGAGAGAGAGAGAGAGAGTTTTCTTCGAGCCTGCCGGGTCAGACGTGCAGTGCGCGCGAGCTGCGGACGCGCGGCTGCCGTTGCTGCTGCTGCTCTCGTTGCACATGCATATATAGTCCGCGCGCGGGGTGAGCGGGACAAAGAGAGAGAGAGAGAGAGAGAGAGAGATATAGCGAGAAGCGAGAGCACGAATGACGTCAGAGCGCGAGGCGAACGAGCGAAGCGGGGTTGAATCTAGGCCGAGGGTTGAACGACTGGTGGAGCAGTCTCAAGCGAAACTAGGCCAGCAGCAGCAGCAGCAGCAGCAGCAGCGGCGCTGCATCCCTTGAATGAACGCGGCCAAAAGCCCCTGCGCGCCGACGTCGACGCCGCTGCTGCTGCTGCTGCTGCTGCCGAGGGAGCGTGCGACCAACCCGCCAGAGAGAGAGAGAGAGAGTATGCGTCTGTGTGGGTGTATATGCGGCCGCGTGCATACGTATGTACATGTATAGCGGCCCGCGTTCAATGATGAAATTTCCCTGGCCGAGAAAGAAAGAACGAGGGAATGGATATGTTGTATTTCTCTCTCGCTCGCTGTGCTCTTGTTTTCTTTAGCGGCTAAAAGGGATCTCTGGTTCGACTCTGCGCACGTTCTTTTTTTTTTTTTTTTTTTGAGGGTGGCGGTGTTTTCAAGTTTTTCCGTTTCCTTCGAATTGCGACAATAGAGCGCGGAGAGAAGAAGGTCGAGTGTTATTACTATATACTGATTGTACGTCCGTTTGTGAGTGCGCGAGTTTGTTATACGACGCGATTAAGTGCGATCGATCGGAAAGGATTTTTCGGAATAGTATATTATATATATTTGTGTGTGTGTGTATGTGTGTGTATTCGAAAGTATCAGGCGTAGGGTATACAAGTGACGTTGGCCGTTTGCGGGGCCAAGCAACTCTTCGACGACTTGTGTAATGTAGGTTGAGCAAATTGAAATTTGATATTGCAAGCGAGTGTTGTGAGAGAGAGAGAGAGAGTCACAGCGGCCAAGTGATACGATGAGATCTTTGAAGATCGAGTGAGCGTTGCAAAAATGTATATATATATATATATATTGCTTTTTTGTCATACTTTGAATATCCGTACCGCATATACGTAAGATTCGAACTTTTCTTGATTACGCGACCGTTTAAGAAGCTCGAGCAAGCGGGTAATCCGCTTATATACTGTATAGAGAGTAGGTCAAAGGACACTTTTCCGCTTTATACCGACATTGTATAAGGGGTCGCGCTTCTTTTGAGGAAATCTTCGAGAATCGAGCCTCGCATAGAGCTGGGCTCAAAGCTCGACTCGCAGTTGAGCATTGCGTAAGCCGTCGCGTTTGTTGGCGCGCCCCGGCGATTGTTGCTCCCGCGTATAGTCGCGCGCGCATATAGCAGCTCTGGGAAACGGGCCAGCATGCCTTACTGCACACATACATACATACACTATACTTTCATCCACCTCTCTCGGATCTTCCACTTTTCCTATATAAATCACTTCCCCCCCCCCCCCCCCCCCCCCC
>UELU01145796.1:92482-114496 GCA_900490025.1 Megastigmus dorsalis
TACCCTCTTTTATATAGGTACGCGATTTCTCGCGCTCGCTCGCGTCTTATTTTTCTCTTACCCTGCAACGCCAGTACCGCGCGCGCGTGATTCGCTTCTTTATACTTTCGTATTTTCATTTTTTTTCTCCTTGCCTCTCTCCTCACGCGCTTATTCTTATAAGGAGGGACTTTGATGCATTTTAATAAAGTGAGAACGACATGAAAGTCGAGTATTCTTATAACCGGTGGTTGCACGTATATACATATGTAGGTCACACGGAAGGCCATACGAACGCGTGATCGAGTCGCTATATAAGTTTAAATTAAAAAAGTTTAACACTCGAGTGTATATTGTTGTGTAGTGCAGCAGTACGGGCGAGTCGCGTATTATAGGGCGACGAGGGGAGAGCGGAGCAGAGCAGATTTGTAAAGCCATCGTTACATTAATGCGAATTCATTGCGCCGCGGCTTTGAAATCGTATATATACACACACCGAATATGGAGCGGATAAGTATATATATATGTGTATAATGGTTCGGTTGTGTGCGTCGATGTGCATGCATGTGCAGAGCGCAGAGGGCGAGAAGCGCGTGTGCGCATACCTAATGAGCGCTTGATAAAAGTAATTCGTTAAAATTATGGTTTTCGATAAAAAAAAAGGAAAAGAAAATAAGCAGCTGCAGCAATCTGCGATAGCCGTTAAAATATATATCGTTGCGGGATATGGAAAAAATTTCCTGCACGTGCTCGCACGTGTGTGCCGAGGCTTGAATGTAGGTGCTCTCCTTGTTTCGTTAAAGTCATTTATTTCTATATTTATATGCATGAAATCTCGTTGATGTAAATAAGTGAAAACGTTTATTTCCTATACTTTTTTTTAAAATTGTGTTGGAATTATGAAAATCTAAAGAGTGATAGTAAGTTTTAACAATAAGATAATGTGTAATAATAAGATAAGAGAAAAGATTTTTTGTGTGCATAAGGTGACGTTTTACACATTGAAAAATCATTTACCCATGAATGGATAAATACTTCAGAGCCAACTGTTGAAAGGTATACAGCCATTGTCGTTCGATACGAAAAGAAAAGGAAAAAAAGTTGACATCTGATGTTTCGATATTTAACTTTTCTACCTCTAGGGAAATACGAAAAGAAGCTTCCTTTAAACACGGTTCCGTACGTCCATTCAAGTCTCAACACTCCTATTTCGTTCTACTTAACGGATAGATAGCTACTCTCCTTCTTTTTGCAATATCCCCGATACAGACGAAACATAATCGTACGTTAATAGCAACTTTTCAATGTTCAATTGTTCCAGCAAAAAAATTATATTAAACACGCAGATCGAAAGATCGCGATAAAGAAATATTATAATGACTACAGTATAGGTGGAAAAAGACGGAGAAATAGACTTATTTCCGTACGAATATCGAATCATTCCCGAATCATTAAATCACCAGTAGCCGTATACCTGTAACTCTTTTCCTGCGGAACCCTCGCCTATATATACAGAAGCCAAGGTGCGGAAGCACGAACGAACGGAGGGAAGATGGAGCAGAGGAAAAGAGAGAGAAAAAGAGAGAGTCGTGCACCGCTGGTAACAGTTAACGGCTAATGAAATCGGAATCGTGCGAGAGTTCCACTGACGCGTGCCTTAATTTTCCCATCGGACTTCCTCCTCGCCAGAGACAGAGACAGAGAGAGAGAGAGAGAGAAGTAGAAGTTCCGTAACAAATCGGCCGCTATATACTCGATCGCGTGGGACTCGTCACGTGCGCTTATATACGATCGCACCGTCTCTCTCTCACACACACACACACGCGCACACGGATATCAGCTCGTTGTAATGCGAAGCGTTCAAGTGCGGCGCTCCTTTTTAATGGCTCCGGGGAGGCGAAAAGGAGCGCGCGACGATAGACATAAACGGCATCCGGACACGAAAGGAGTCGTCGACGAGTCCAAGTAACTCGCTTATATATGCATATATAGTATATGAGGAACCTCGCATGGATATATTACGTGACGTCGCGCGCGCGCACCGAATGACGTATCGCGGATTGTTCGGTAATGAAGAGCCGCCGCAGCCGCCGCCGCCGCTGCGCGCGACAATTCGACTGTGTGCTTCGTCTTTCTAATATATATATATAGGTAGTTGTGGGTGCGCGCGCGTCACCAGCCAACGACGACGACTTCGACGATTTCGTGCGTATAAGCATCTCGACGAGCGAGATCAATTGTAATACAGTTATGTGCGAGCGCGTTTTCCTATATATATATATATATATGAATGTTTTGTTTTTTGCGCAACCGCCGCGCGATATAAAATAATAAGTATATGTATAATCTGCGTCGCACACGCGCTTTTTTTTGTATTGTCGCGAGGTGCTGCTGCCGCGCTCGCACACACGCGAGATTTTGTCGGTAAGAATAACGCGTATATGGCGCTAAAACGTTTGTTGAAACGATCGATGAACAATGCCGTATGAGAAGGTGTTGAATGTTGATTTTCGGGGGAATTCTCGAGTTGGATTGCGGTATGGACTGATTATTTTAAGCGTAGGATGGATATATACATATAATTCGATGAATTTGAGGTTGAGTTTATTCGACGGGTGTATATAAGGGTCGTAAATGCGTTCGCACGTATCTCGCTGCTGCTGCACTGTTGTTTTACTGTTCTTCGTGTACCCGCATTTTCAATGTTATTGCGATAAGAGAGAATAATTATACTCTCGAGCTCGCCTAAAATTACTTGTATTTCCGAGAAGTGAAATATGACGTTTTTTTTCATCCATTCGGTGTCCAATACGCAGTTCATAAAATTCTTTTCAAGCAGCAATGAGCAAGTAATTTGACAAAACAGGATTTTAACGGGGTAATAATTTTATCGGCGAGAACATCTGATATCGAAGCGATATTATTTAAATAAGTTATAACGCCCATCTACAGGTACTAATAAAGTGGCATTTGATATTTATAGCGATCAATAACGATAGCTAACAATACATTTCCTCTTTCAGAAAATTACAACTGCCAGTCAACAGGATGTGGAATATCTGAAAGTCAAGAAAACAGAATAAAAAAATAGAAGACGAAAGATTTCAGACTCCATTATCTCCAGATCGCGCGCAGACACATTCATTCCGAATCGGTCAAATTAATCATTGTGAAAATTTCAAAACAAAATGATGTTTTGCTCGAGAACGAAGAATGGAGTAAAAAAAAAAGCCGAGCACCTGACGTTCGCGATTACTTGTGCGGCAACGAAGAAAAAAGAAAACAATAACAGAACGCGCGCAGCACCGTAACCGCATATTGCATAATTGCGTTATAAAACATTTTTATTGTTTTCACGCATATAGGAAACGGCGTTTATAATTTGTTGATTCCGTTCGCCGACGAAAGCGAGAAATAAAATGTGTGTACAAGATGATAGATGAGTATGAGAAAAGTGATCGCCTCGCGACGGATGATACAATTTTTTTTTTTGTTCATGCAGGATTCTTCTTCGCGGCCGCTATGCGCAATCGAACGCCGCACGGCCTGGCATTATCAGCGAAAACTCATTCCATTAAATCAACCGGTTAACCAATTATTATTAACGTCCGCGCACACACATTCCGGCAATCGTTCGTATTTCACATTAATAAAGAGTATATCAGAGAGAAAGACGATCGTTCATCCGCGTACAAAAGGGCTCTGCAACATGTGCGCGAGACGCTGCTATATACTGTATAACGCCCCCAAGGGCTTGAGTAATTTTTAAGCAGCAGTAGCAGCCTGCACTTTGTGCTTTTCTGTATCCGCTTCGCGATTATGTGCAGTGCGTCTCGGGCGAACCTTGAATTTTTGAAAGAGAGGAAGAAAACGAGTATATTGCTGCATACACGCCATTCAAAGCTGCAAGTATGTGTGTGTGTTTGTGTGTACGAGGGCAAGTTTTCTGAGAGCTCTTTTCGCTCTCGAAAATTTTCTTCCGTGTTGAATTTTGAGAGAGCGAAAGAGAGAGAAACGGAAAGTTTTGGACTAAAGCGAAAATCTCTGGCTTGTGGCTCTGTATAAGCGGGGAGGACTCGGCGCCAGGCCTTCTTGTCGAAATAAAAGTTTTTAATGATCCGCGCGTAAATCTGAATTCCGTAATAAAACTAGAGGAATTTTACTCGAGTTGGTGTGTGTGTGTGTCGGGAGAGTATTATTATTATGGCGCTTTAAAATTTATAGAGAGATTTTAACGAGGTCGCAGAGAGGGGGGACAAGTTTTCGAACAGTTTTATCAGGTGATAAAGCTTAATTAGGCAGAACTTGATTCGATCGTTTTCGAGAAGAAACTATACAGTGACCTTTCCAGACTTTGGCCCATACTTTGTACCATACAAATGCACGGCATAATTGAAGCTGCTCTTTTCTCTCTCCCCCCCCCCTTCTCTCTCTCTCCGTCTTGCATTTGTTTTCCATGCTGAATATGTTGTTTTATCAGGGCATGAAGAAACGAGAGCCGCACTCGGGTATAGAATCCTTAAAAATATGCAGAACAATACTGCGGCAAATTCAAACAATTCCTGTATACTTTCCTTTCATTTCGCGGCAGACATTCGCAGGACTTCGCGGAGTAAACTTTTTTAGAATCACTCGGTCAGTCGTCGTCTCTCTCTCTCTCTCTCTCTCTCTCTCTCACGCTTGTTATGTTGCCCCGAGAGTTTTTCAGGATACTTATTTACCGTCGCGGCGCAGGAAAAGTTTGCTTTAAATATTTTAGACCAATCCCGTGTCTTCAAGTCTTTCCCAGAACCCGACAAAGAAGCGGCCGCCAAGTCTTTGGAATTCTTTAATTAGCCAGCTATATACTCCCCCCTCCTCCTACCCCCCTCACCGACTCTTCAGCTGGTGAAACTTTTAAACCCGAGAACTAATTATCAATGCAATTAGTTAAGTCGCAGTCTTTACGTGATTCTTTATAAAGATTCGTTACACAAAGTATACACCGTCCCGCGCTATTATTAACTTCTTTCATTCGCCTCTTTTGTGCACTTTCTATTATAAATCCGACATATATACATACTTCACGACTAATTCGAATTACGCTTATCAAGCAATTTGAAATTATTGCCATTTGTATGGCGCACGCGAGCGCGGAGCCCAAGCCGCAAACAAAGCTATAAAACGCACTCGAAAAAGTCTCTCGCGTGCAAAAAAATCCGCCAAGGATTGCAGCAGCAGCAACAACAGCAACGGCAAAAGATATAACTCGCTCGCGCATGTCACCTCCGCCTCATCTCTATTATACGAGTTGTCCAATCTCCTGATTTGCCGCTCTCTCTCTCTCTCTCCACGCGTATACGTACTCTCTCCCGAATGTCCAATTAACCGCAGCAGCAGCAGCAGCAGCGGTAGCCTCGCTCTCGGGCATCCGAATGATTAAGCGCATCTCGCGCGATATACAGTTCTTCAATCCCCGACGGACCTCAAACTGTTGCGTATATAATACGTTGTACAGTATACGCGACCGGCGAGATATTCAACTTTGCTGTGGGCGCAGCTCTTGGACTCTCCCTCTCTCTCTCTCTCTCGTAGTATATGCATGAGTCTCCAGGGAGGTGACTTACTTTATACGGGAGAGATGCGCGCCGCTCGCACTTCACCGTTCAGCCGCGATGGCCTTTTGCTATTTGCCCTCGCTCTCAGCTGCGATGCGCCTCTCTCTCTCTCTCTCTGTGTTTAAGGGGACGAAGCGTGTATGCGTTCCCTTTTTCTCCCCTTTTAGATTCGCTTTTGCCGAGGTTTCGTTTTGACAGACGCGACGAGGTTGCGCGACTGTGAGATTTGGTAAGACAGTTGCGGTTCGATATATGCTGTTTCGGCGGATGTTATTGATGAGCGAGGAGAGTTTTTGATGCGACAAACAGTTATAAGAACAGGTTTTACTCGAGACAAATGTCTTGACGATGGGCAATAAATAAAGCTACAAAGCGGCGTACAGAGATAAAGCAAATCCTTCGTTATGATGACGAAGATGTTTGCAGCTTAATCATTTTATTGATGGAAATACTTGAGGAAAGAACAACCTTGTTTGAATTTGGTTGTATACAGATAACCCGCGTGTAGTCATAAATATTTCTTAACTGTATCAATTGCTATCGTTAAAATGAATCAACGGCATGATATTTTTTTAATATATGATAGACTTTTATTACCTTTAATGCGATTCATTCGATATACATAAGCCGTAAATGTATTACTTTTATCGCTATATATAATAAAATAAATGTACTATGCATAATGATTGAGTTATTAGGAAATACTCGGTGTTTAAAAGATATGCCTTTCACAAATACTGTACATGTACAAAGTCGATAACGAAAGTATCGAGTCCTTGGTAAAGTTATCTCTGCAAAAATACAGAGGGTAAATTGATAAAGTGCTAAATTCTCGCATAACGTATGCGACTGTTGCTCCATTTTATACAGTATCATTACGACACAACTTGTACACTTCCTTGTGCTCGTCTTAAATTTAAAAATCAAATCATAATCATCTTTGCATGAATAACAAACTCTACAGTTTGAAAATATTCATTTTCTTTTATACAGCTGCATTACATTAGAAGATTATGTTATTACGAATGTGTTTGCCCCAGCATTTCCAATAGCGCAGCGCTCTATCCTCCATATTACCGCTAATATTTAGAAAAGCACGGTGAATTCGATCCGAAATGAAAAGTTATAGATTTTTCGTTCTCAAAGAGGAATATTCTAGGCCAACGTCACTCTCCTCGCATGAGCAACGTCGACTTGGCTAAGTTAAGCACAAACACCACGAGGAATTCCTGCACTTGGAGAGCGATTCGAAAGCTCGACCGATATACGTCTCCGAGTGCTATCGAATTTCTCCGTGCAACGGCGAGTCATAGGGGGACGAAAATTTGATGGATGTACAATGGGACGAACAAACAAGAAAGATATCCCTCGCGTACGCGTGTACACGATATACTATAGCGAACAAATCACAATTCTCATCAGAGAGCCAAGAGTGTATTTGCGAAACTGAGTGCACGTATCGAATCGCCGCGACCTGCGACGGTCAGCGCGTACGTAGTCTGCAAATGGCAATTTTTGCAAATATCAGAGCTATACAGAAAGAGAGAGAGAGAGAGTTGATCGATCGATCCGACAATTCCACGATCGCGCCACGCGTCGACGATTTGACTCGAGAGCCGCCCGGCGCTAATGGGCTTCATTCTCTGTTTTCCATTTTCATTTTCGCGAGCACCGTGAAATTGCGTCCTCCGTTACACACGATCGCCGGCTACGGCACCAGACCGTCTCTGATTAATCGAGCACGTGCGCCCCGTGTATAAGCTGGGTGGAGCGAAAAAACTGGATAAGAATACCGGCGGCCGGGAGAGGATATGGAAAATCGATTGAACGACACGGACTGGAAATGTATATCGAGAGGGAGCTTTTGAGTTGACAGCTTGTGCACAGGTTTTTCCTTGAGCAATTTGGTGAAATAATTGGCTCGCTTACGGCTCGGATACGAGGCTTATTTTTCAATGTAAATCACCCTCGCTCTCTCTCTTTACTCTCCCGTGTGCTATAGTCGATCTTTCATACGTGTATTTCGATCGTGTATTTGGCGCCGATGCGCGTTCATCATTGCTCGTTGATTAAAAAGCAATTTTTGTTTGTTCTGACGAAGAATCAATTATCTCTCGCTATGGCAGATAAGTATATCTTGATGTTGTATATATACGCGAGGAAATATTAATGATTTCGCGTAAGACGGCAAACAAACGCTTTGTCGTTTATTTAACCTTTTGTATAAACAAATTTATAACTTTTACAATTTCCAAGTGTGCGTTTGAA
Organism: Megastigmus dorsalis; assembly: GCA_900490025.1. NCBI lineage: Eukaryota > Metazoa > Arthropoda > Insecta > Hymenoptera > Megastigmidae > Megastigmus > Megastigmus dorsalis. The sequence continues at coordinate 100,327 of UELU01145796.1, forward strand.
TAACAGGGCTGCTACGCTGCAGGTTTGGATCGTGGCGATATAGCGTATGAAACTCGACTACGTCAGACCGATGTTTTAAAACGTTTTCGAGTCACTCGAATGGAAGTACATTATACGTCATCGAATTATTACTTTTACATCGAACAGGTATTTTTCGAATGATTCGTTGCGATTTCATTCGAAGATATATATGCACAGAATTTTGGCACGGTTCTATAGAAAAAATAATAGCTTCAGCTGATTTAACAGCATCTACTCAATATTTAAACAGAATGAGACTTTATTTTAAGCTATGGAATCTAATAATCGGAGCCAAAAATTAAGACGAGTCATGTGCGCTACCACTTTGTTAATAAAACTTTCCGAAACCGTGACACATCGAACTACACTCTAAAGAAAGCACGCGAATAAACGATCGATATAGATAAAACGTTGGCGCACCAAGTTCTCCAAAGTGCCATAGGAAACATGTATTTGTGACAATGCGTAACTGTATCGTGAGATAGTGTAAATAACTAGCAATAATAAATGCCAATTTTTTCTAAATATTGAACTCAAATTCAAATTGTGTATGACGCAAAAGAAAATCATTTCGTTCATCCTCATTTTTTCCATTCTTCTAATTGTTATGCACCGAAAACGATATGGCGTCTCAACAGTCTTTCTACATTGTCAACGTAAAATTTGCTTCACAATTGTAATTTATGCACTCGAACGATACGTATATATATGACACAAATAACGTGCATAGTAGAAATTTTTAGCTTACACGTTATCGATGTATACACATGCACTACAAACGCCACAAGCATAATACACGTATAGCATTCAAAAGGCCATGTGCATCCGAGAGAATCGAAGAGACAGAGAGAGAGAGAGAGAGAGAGAGAAAGAAAACGAACGAAACACTTTTCTCGCAAAGCGAAAAGATACGCGCTTATCTCTCAGCTTTTGTCCCTCGGGATCGCGCGGACTAATACACGTTACCAGCCGCACAGCTTATTAAAGCCGCGACCGAGTCGATGTAATCTATACCGCACGCGCGCGGCGATGAATAAAGACAGAGAGACAAGTGGCACTGGTGCAGTGACGTCTCGTTAGACGTCGAAAAAGATAACCCGTTGAATAAATTAACAAAGACGATCGGCGGCGCCTTCGGCATATATATATATATAGATACACACAGACTCGGATCCACTTGACGCCGCCGTCGTCATATACGAATGGATTATAGCGATTTATGATCTAATCGACGCTCTTTTTTTTTGCTGCATCGAGCGCGTAATAATCGAAGGCCTTCTTTTTTCCACCGAAATATTTACGATTCTATTTACGCCTATAGGTGAGAATCGTACGTATATGCGAAGAGAGAGAGAGAGAAAAAGAGCGACGATAAGGCTGCGATTGCGCCGCGATGATATACATAACAATATATATATATATATATAGCCATTATGACGAGGGGGAAAAAACGAGAACTCGAGCTGCAACGATCTTGATGATTAAAGTCAATAAACTTTGTTCGCGACTTTTCGAGTTGACGCGAGTCTCGTTAGCGGGTCTCTATTATAAAAAATTTGAAAAATTTTCCTTCGTCCGGCGCGTCCCGCGTTTCAAACTAGACAGGAAAGAATTGAGAGAACGCCGGGAAATAACATCGACGTATATATACTTTGTGAATTTAAACGGTCACGTCGCAAATAGCAGCGCGTAGTACGCGCGCAAGAACTACATAGCGCGTTACAAGATATTCGCCGAGTTTGAGAAATTCCACCGCGCGCGCGATCTCAACTAAGCACGTGATTCACCGACAGTATCCGCGAGAGAATCGCGTGCATTTTGTCAGTGCGACAGTGGTGTCGTCGTTTAGGCAACAGTTTCGTAACCACTTTGAACTAACGATATCTGCTCGTATCTTGAAAAAAAAAAAAAAAAGAAAAATAGAAAAATCATAGAAGCTGGCGTTTACGGGCGGTCCTCGATTGTGAAATTCCAGAGAAGACCAAAGAGACGAGTAAAAAATTGTTTTCTCCCGCCTGATTTTATACGTAATGATAATATAGAAATAATTGGGCGTGCGTGCACGAAAATTCGACCTTATACGAACAGCTTGTTTTTATATACTGACTCTGTTTTTTGTATAAACGTACAGTATACCCGATTCCCCAAGGTTCTGAATCTTATACTTCGAGTGTGTGCGTGTGTGCCCGAAGCAATGAAAACGTTTTGACGACACGCGGAAGACAGCAGACTCTCTCTCTCTCTCTCTCTCTCTCTGTGTATATAACCAAACATAAAAGATCCATACAAGCGAGCGATCGGATACGGAATTAATACACACACGGAGGTGGCAGCAACAAAAACGTTATCATCGAAAATAATTTAGATCGCTCTAAATAAAGTCGTCGCTCAAACGCGTACACCGTTAAGCGCGGTATATTTTCGTGAACAACAATCGCGAACGGCCCCGAACAAGAGCCGACGAAATATCGTTGCAGTGACGCGCGTGAGAATCGACGCGGACGCGCGCATCGGATCGTGGATACCGATCGAACCGCGCCAGAAGAACATAAAAAGGAGAGCAAGTGTACAAGAAATTGAATGACTTCGCTCTCTCTCTCTCCCTCTCTCTCGGTCTCGGTCTCGCGCACACATCGCTGTGTGTGTGTGTGTGTGTAAGCGCAGCTTAAAGCGCTACTTGGATGGTGTTCTCGCTCTCGCTCCGTCTCTCTGTCTCTCGCGAGCGCGCGCTCCACTCGACGTTTCTTAGTGCCGCGCGGCGCGCACACATCCAGGGTCAGCTTTGACGTCAAGAGCCCCGGCGCACGCACACGCGACGCTCGTGCCCGTATAGACTCTGAAACAGACGCTCGCACACACGTGAGACAGAGAGAGAGAGAGAGAGAGAGAGAGAGACTGAGAAAGAGAGAAGCGCGCAGACCGAAACACAAGAGAGAAGAAGGAGTGTGCGGCCGATTTGCGCGATAATACGTATCCGAGTTCGCTGTAATAATGTACCTGCGACAAGCCAGACTGAAAGTGAGAGAGAAACAAAGACAAAGAGAAAGAGAGAGAGAGAGAGAGAGAGAGAGAGAGAGAGAGAGAAAATTGGATTTCCAAACGATTATATGCTGAGAAACGGTGTGTGTGTGTGAGCTGTATAATAACTTTGCACGTTCGGTATAGCATACGTTAGGATGGAATGGGAGGGAGAAAGAATGTATCGGTAGTTGGCTGACAAACTATGACGTTCCATTAATATTTATGAGCTCGCGGCTTTGTATGTATATAGTCGGGAGCAAGTGCAAGTGTACATCGAGACACGGTGAATATATAGAAAGCCCGATAACTCCAGAATCCGCTTCGATGAGGCGATAACTCGTTATATATATGTATGAATTTCGAAAACGCTCATGGCGCTTGATTCGCTTGAAAACCAAAGGTGATAATTCTTTTACTTTTGAACGTGTAAACTGGCCAAACGTGCGATCGACTATACATTCCGTTGGAGATAATAATCCAATTAGCGAACGATCACCTGTTCGAAGCGAATCCCGTGCTATCCAAGCGGAGTTGAATCACCGCCTATCGCTCAGTATCACCTTGTCTCGATACGGATATACACCGAGTTATCGCCTTTCTATTCTGAGAAAACGATATTCTATAGTGTGTGGGCCACTTGGGATACACGAGAGGAAGAGATTTTGGAAAACTATAGCTATACGAACGATCGCAGGATATGCCGGTACATTTCGATTATTAATTTGAATTCTGATTTAAAGTGACTTTCTGAGGATTCTTGGGAAATAATGTGAAACGGTTCGCTATCGCGGTGCTTCTCGATTTGAATATATATACGGAGTGGGCGATAATTGAAAAGTGCCATATTTCCAATGTGGAACGAGATCGAGTATCCGAGATGTGGGCGGAGTCGAATAAATTTTCGGAATCGGAAATTTCACCGAATTGATTGCGCGAAAGAGTAATATATATTGCGCATAATATGAAAAGAGGAAGAAGCTTTTGACGAGGAAAATTTTGCACTTCGGTATATCGGCGGAACATATCGGATCCGTATCTTAATTGACTTTAGATCAACGGATAATACCTGGAATGCATTTTTAATGCTGCTATATCTCTCGTCATCTATTTATACATGTCGCCTTTGTCGGGATGACGATCAATTCACGTGCCGCGTGTACAAAACACCGGGCGAAGAACGTTATTATGGTAAAATAGATTGGAGCGTCGCGGCACGGCTTGGCGAGATCCTTTGGGAAAGTGGAATTCTATCCGTTGTATATCGAGTCGTTTGATTAAATCGCCCCATCCTTTATCCACGGTTTTAATATAAATGCAGATATACATCTAATTGTACTTCTCTACCTTATCCCACACATCATCCATTTATATGAATTACCTAAGCAGTCGAGAATCTCTCGGTAAAAAGAAAAAAGGATCTGAACTTTTCACCCCAAGCTCGCGGTAGCGAATACATTATCATAAAGACTCTTGCGACCACAAAGTCATCATCCGCAGAACGGCAACGATCGCAGAAAAAGAAGACGACGAGCTATTTCGCGCGACAAGTCGCGTATATCAGCTCTCCACGAGCGTGAATCACCAATAAACGCAGCGACTGTAGCAGCTTATACATGCCAACGTGTTGCCAACTCTCTCTCTCTCTCTCTCTCTTTCTTTCATTCTCCCCTTCGTCTCTCGCGCTGTTCATTTTGTTTCTCGTGCACGGGGGGACACGTCGTCGCGGTTCAGACGGTCACCCGCTGTGCCTAAAGCCTTTGTACGCGCGGCTTTGCATTTCGTGGCTCTCTTCGAAACTCTTCCTCTCTCTCTCTTTCTCTGAGAGGCTGGTGGTTGTGGTGGACTTCAACGAGTGGACGACTACTTATTTCCATTAGAGCGCGCGGCAGGAGGAGACCTTTTATACCCTTTTCCTTGGCTCGCTCCCCGTCCTTTTTCTCTTTCCTTTTCTTATTTCGTTCGGGTTACGTTGATTAAAATCGCCGTGGCTCTTTACTTGCGAGAGGCTGCGGTGGTAGCAGTTGGTATATATAGTGCCAAGTTCGTCGGGGAATGCGCGCCTCCACCCAAGTCCGGGGTTTGTTCGTTGCAATCCTGCAGGCGAAATTGTCCGAGTCATTGAGAACTTTTTTCTTTGTGTATAATACTCTGTTGTATATACGTACCCGGAAATGAGTATACACGTTCACGATGTAACGGAGAATTTCAATTATTTAGAAAGAGGAAAATGTTGTGTGTTCCTTTTACAGGCGTTAATTTGTAAAGTGTGTATAGCAGACGTGTTTATGTGCGCATTAAGTAGAATTGGTCTTTGGGGAGTATAACTCGTTGGGTTGGGTTAGAACGCGAGGTAGAGTATGCAGCCTTCAAAGAACGCACATTTAATAAAGATCTTTTAATCTCGAGCGAGTAAATTAGAAAGAGAAAAACTAGTTAAAACCGCAAATACACGTACGAGGTACGGTTGAATACGGATTAATGTTGCTTGCAGTAGATGCAGTCATGCATGGGTAGGACGTTAGGCATTAGAAACATTTCTAGTTTACTCGTTTACTTCTCTGCGTTGTCCGCGCGCGTTCAACGTGTATATAACTCGCTCAAAGTGGAAAATCGTGCGCTTAAACTAATTCATTCGGCATTGCGGCAAATTTTATAGCTCTGGAAAAATGTTAAACTACCGCGGTTAAGCGAGCTCGAACCTAATATAAGTCGATGCAACGATTCTGACAAATAATGCGAAATTGATATTTTTTTATTCGTAGAAACGTGTAATTCGAATGCCGTCGATTTACCATTAAATCGCATTGGAAACATAATTACGTTCTGTAGGACGATGTGAGATTCAATTGATGGTGTTCCCAAATGCTTCCTAGCGCATACCAACCAAATGGAAATTTCAATCCTGTCCAATTAATTTAACGATAATTGTACTTAACGTACCTGACAAACAGTATGCTGTGCGCACATGCATTGGGAAAGATTTATTAAATTAAAAGAATATGCGCACGCGCACATTTGTATAATATAACTACTGGTAAATAGTTTTCAAAGAAGAAAATCAATAATTTATCTCGTAATGCTGCGCAATAGAACATCAAATTATAATGTCATTCTAATCTGCTCGATAAAGATTTACCATCGCAGTAATCGAAATTTTAATGAAGCCGTTTCAATTCCCTCGATTAATAATTAATAAAATGTGCTCGCTGCTTCGGAATTGCTCATAAAATCTCTCGAATAGTCAGGGTTTAATTACCTACATTGGATTTACTTAAGCGCACAACTAAGGAAACAATTAATAATAAACAATCCAACGAATTCTGCGTAATAATATTTCGCTACGAGGAAATAGCATTTTCAATTCCGAAGAAAAAAGAAGTTTGAGACTACGCGGCCGTGTCTTGACTGGCTCGATTGAATTAAAACAGCTCCATGGAAAGGAAGAGGGGGGAGAGGGGAGGGATACCGAATGGATGATCGAAAGACGGAAAAGGCAAGAGCGAGAGAGAGAGAGAGAGAGAAAATGAGCAAGGGAACTCTAATCTGCGCCTTAGCCGAACGTGACGTTCCGCTCAGATAAATAATGTTTTTGCCGAGAGCCCCAAGTCTCGTAATACGTGTACGCACATCCCTTATCCCACGTGCGTAAATGCGCACGATTGGAAAATAATTTTGAACAATAAAGTGAAAAATGTGTATTCAAAGCGAGAGAACCACTTCATTCTTAGCTTCGCCAACCGCGAGCTCACCGCCCGCGAGGACTGCGATGCAATTTTTATCGCGACGCGTTATTGCATACGTGTACATATATATAAAAGTTTATATTGCACGCCCCGAGCGGCATGTCGACGAAATGTTTTATTATTAAATTTTTATTTATCTCGAAAAATATTTCGCTATTGTTCGGACTTTATTTTTATTTTTTACCAACGTTTTATTAGACTTTTTAAATTTATTTTTGAAAAAAAATTTTCACCCGCCGCGGATTGAACTAATTTTACGTATATATCCGTACTACGTCATTTTGGTTTTATTAGTCAATAAAAACTCGCACTTAATATGCATTTGAATATACCTTGCGCTGTTACAGAAGATATTCTGCTTGATTAAAATCCGTGCTCGCGGCCGTTAATTTTAATGAAAGAAAAATAAGTGCCGTTAGAAATGCCAATAAAAGAGACGTCATACGCGTGCTAGCTGTGATACAAAAAAAAAAAGATTCTGATGAATCCACGCTCGAGTAACATAATGGAAAGGAAATTGCGAAAAAAGTTCACGAAACGCGAATTTACGTCCGAAAGCTTGTACAGCGGAGAACGTCTATCCAGTTTTTTTTTTCTTTTTCTTTTTTTCCTTTTACGTCTTCGAGCGCGGCCGATCGCGAGAGAAATTTATTACGTTGGCCCCAATGAAATCAGGAGTCGTGCAGCACGTCTTCAAACCCGAGCGATAGAAAAAGTAATAGCCTCCGTTTTTCTTTTCTCTATTTTTTTTTTGCTCGCCTAGTTAAAGTCGCGGCTTATACTTCGTTTCGTGCAGTACTGTAAGAAGAAAACTATTTTCATAATTCCTTAGATTCAGAGGTTGAAAAGTTCAGCATTACCTAATTGACCGATCTACGAATGCGTATTCTGGTTTATTATCGATGTGTTTTCTTGCATTATTTTAACTAATCTGACATACTTTTTTTTTAGTATATAAGAAGAATCTTTCGCTTTTATCGATATCATAAACAATAATTTGGCCCGTTCTTCAGATATAGATAATAATTTTGAACGCAAATATAATACAAATGATTTAATTAAGACTAATATTGAATAACTGTCCTATAAAATTATAAGAACAATCTTAAGCTCTTGCTGCAATTTCTGATCAATATAACAATTTATAAATATTTCTCAACCGTAACAGTATCGAGTAGGAAATGAAAGCTTATCAAACTTCTAAAATATCGGTTCTATTACTATCGGCAACCAATTGCATTCCTCTACATAATAGTCATAACGATAATAAAACTATATCGATAAAAAAAAGCCCGACTTCCACTAGTCCCTGTATAATACAAATTATATTCATCCTAAATCATATCCAGTTTCCCACAACCCATAAATATATCGCGCGCACGTGATGCAGCAGCAGTCAAGACAACTATATGGAACATCGTGCTAAACTGTCAAAGAAGCTTCTAGGAAAGAAAGATGCAATCGAGCAGCCTCTGTCGTATTATGCAATGTGTGGCATTAAATCCACGCGACACACATTTAATCGGGAGCTCGAGCCGCGCGCGCGAGTCGCTATAACGCCTCTCTCTATAATCCGATGCTCGGCGATACCTAAACACGGAAAAGGATAAGAGAAAAGTGTCGGCGAAGGAAGAGCAAAATTTTATTAAGCATCTGGATGTGTCGCTTTCATCGGGGGATCGAGTGTCAAGGAACTCGCTCGACTCGTTATTATATATATGTATATGTGGGAAGCGCGCACGCGTACGAGATCTAAAAGGGCTCTATTTTTGGCTGCAAGCTGCAGACGCGCTGGATTTTTGGCTTCCGCCCCGCGAAAGGAAGAATAATGAAATTTCGTTGCGAGCCAAACCGATCCTCTTTCATCGAGCGCGCGTGGCAGCTTATTGGAGAGAATTTTACAGGGATGTTATTGGCGGATAGGAAAAGCGAAATTTTATATTTCATTCGACTGGACATATGCTTGTTTGTTGTTGAAAAGCTATTGTTTAATCAGGTGGTATTTGAAAGCGCACAAGCTTTGACATTTAACGTGGAAAAAAGCAGATGAAATACACAAGGACTGTTTATCTTTTATAGGTATATACATGCACTTTACGAAAATTCGCATATTGCGTAACACATGCGCGTACATAGCGAATATTTATCCCGAAATAAAACTGTAAGCTGTAGCAATGTAAATAAGGTTGAAATACCAGCGAATCGTTTTGTTGTTCGCCAAAGAAAAAAAGAAAACAAAATATATATAAGCTCTGTTGATTTTTCGATTTTTCACACTTTTCTCTAATCTCCGTAGTATACAATCAGCGAGTAAATAAGTTTTGTATACGCTGGAAAAAGAAGAAAAAAAAAAAAAAAGAAAAAAGTATAAATTTAGAAAGAATAAAGCCAGCCGACTGGCGTGCAAACAATTAGGATATAGGTAACAATAGAAAAATATCAGTTTCGCTGATAAACACAATGCGCAACCATGCAGTCCGGTAGCATTGAAATAACGAGGCTCGCGTATATATATACACTACACCATAACGGTGCTGTGCACCTTGCGAATTGTTCCGAGAAAGAAGAATTCAAAAGTAAGAATCGACAAGAAATATCAATGTATATACGAAGACGATGAAGCTGTTTCGATAAAAAGAAACATATAATCGATTGCGTTTTTGCTCGCCGGAGCTGTTGTTCGAATATGCGAAATTAATACATCAGTTTATTCATAAGTCGGCGATAAAAGTTTTTAGAGGCGCGCTCGTTCTGCACCGATAGAGATTTTTCGTAACGACAAACACTTTGAAAACACGTTGTGTTTTTTTTTTTGTTCGCCCTCCCTCGTCGTTTTTTTTCTTCACCACCGCGACGTATCGTTCTTTTCCACCCGACGATTCGTTGTTTGCTAAGGAGAGGAGTTAAATACGAGAGTCTCGGCGTCGGAATCCTTGAGAGAGAGAGAGAGCGCAGACTAAAAATAAACGCAGGTCTCCACGCTATCGAGCCACCGCGGCTGATGTACTGACCAATTTTCACGAAGCCCCTCTTCTACCAATTGTTTCAACAACGAGAAAGCCTTTTAGGGCCATTAGAAAACTAATGGAATGTCCGTGGGGATTGGGATATTGCAAGCGAACGAACGAGCCCCAAGATCTCGTCGTTTCTTCCTCTCCCTTTTTAATTTTGCGGCTTTAATAAAGCAGCCTGTGTATACCGGGGATATTGCGGTTACAGCGTATTCTCGCGGCCCTCTTTCCTCCTAATTCCTCGCAGTTTCTCGGCGCAACTGCAGTGAAAACAGAGAGTGAAAAAAAAAGTGGTGTTTCCACGCCCGGCCCGCAAAAATATATATGCACGCGATGCAATTTTATCTGAATTCTGACTCACGACCAATTGTAAAAATACAAATGTAAATCGTATATCTGACGTGCGCGCTCGCAATAATAATACGATTCCTGCAACTGTTCCTCTCTCTCTTTCTTTCCCTCTCTCTCTCTCTCTCTTTGCTCGAAAATGCGGTATAAAATTCAGAATAGCATTCGCGTCGGAGCATACGAATACTTTGAAGCTCCACGGATTTGTACTTCGATTTGTCACAAGTCTCGATCGGCTCACGAGATATTTGAAAATATTTTCATTTTTTGCTGACGTTAACAAACGTTACGTTTACGTTGTCTGGGCAAACAAACGATACATTTCAATGACATTATTAATACATCGGAGTGTCAGACGAAGATGATTAAGCGTTAACACGTTTGTACTACCCGAATTCCTCCCCCCCCCCCCCCCCCCCCTCCTTTCGCGACTCGCAAAAAAAAAAACAAGAATCATTTACAAATATTTGCCAGATGTACATCGAATACTCGAAACAACCACCCACGTACTTTGTCCTCGTTACATCAGATCCCCAATATATATATATATGTACCACTGCAGAGGGACAGATACATCAGGTCCGAAAGAAAAAGCATCGTATAATACGTTCAGCTTTCGCGCGCGACAGTTGGATCGTCAGCCGGATGACTCAAGTCGGAAAAGCGCGATAGCAGAAAAAGGGACTACACGCGTATCGAATCGGTCGGAACGTTTGACGTAGGCGATTGCGCGCACCGAGTCACGGGTTTATCCGATCGTCTTTTTTTCCCCGTTCCCTCCACCTCCTCTCATCATCCTCGCACTACTTTCTCCCTCCCCTCTATAATCTCCGCAGGCTTTATTCTACACCTGATATCTGGCCTAAGAAAGCACAACGTAGACGCGAAATATACACCTACACTCTGGTATGATGCACGTGTGTGTGTGTGTGTGTGTGTGTGTGTGTGTGTATGTGCGTGTAACTGTGCAGGCTTCGGATCGGGCGAGCCTCGTATACAGAAATTGACCCTTTTCTCTTAATTGCGATGACGTAACGGCCCCGCGAGAGTCGACGCGCGCAAGCGCCAAAGCCAACGGCCTGTGGCACACGGCACAGAGCGGAAGGGAAATACGCGCAAAAGGTTCGCCGCCACCGCTGCCGCAGTTCGTCGCCCCGCTACTCTATATATACATATATATATCACGGCAGCTGCAGCGCCGCACCTCCACCTCCGTCCTTTAGCTTTTTAATAAGTGTGCTACTTTTTCTTTTCCTCTTCTTCTAAATGCACGGTGTGCAGCGCGCGCGTGTGTGTGTGTTCGATCCTTATCAACACCTACACCGTTGTACGCGCGGCTTTGTATATAGGTACGATGGTATGTACAGGCGGCCGTTGTACTCTCTTTATATACGAAATATACAGCGTATCGATCGTTTGAGGAAAGAACTGGATAATTAATGATTACACGGACGACGTTTTCTTAATTAGAGTGAAACGAACATTTTCATATGCGCAAAGAGCTCCTCCTCGTCTTTTTTTTTATGGCCCATTAAAATCGATCAACAGTATAATATTGGGGAGATAGATATAAGTTTTAAACGGTGTATAATATATAATATAGAGATCTCGGGGGAAAACGGGGTATACCCACGCTCTCTCGAAGCGCATTAACAAAAATCACACAGAGTCTCACGCGCGCGCAAGCGAGGAGCATTAGATGAGCGTCTGCTCTAGTTTATATCGGTCGGACGAATGGAGCGCGAAATTCGCGAGTCTTTGCACGGACGGGCTTCTTGGCTGCGGCGCGAAAATAGAATTCGTTCGTTTAATCTTACTCCTCGCTCGCTCGCCCGCTATACGTACACTCCGAGTAAAAGAGAGAGAGAGAGAGAGAGAGAGAGAGCGAGAGAGAAGGAAATATATATCCTGCAGCTCTCCGAGTTGCGTGTGAGTAAGTATATATACCGTCTGCGGAAGCTTTATTACACGCGAACGGCGGCGCAGTTCTTTTAGAGAACCTGTGCGAGAAACAGACTGCAGAGAGAGAGAGAGAAGGGGAGTGATGAGGAAAGGTAAAGACGCGGATCGCGCGCGCGCGTAGAGAGAACGAGATGAAAAATTGATGTGCAGAAGAGCTGAAAGGAGAAGCGCGTATATATCGTATGGTATACACGCTTCTAATTAGTTGAAAAGAAAACCGAGTTTACTCTCGTTTCGTGTTTTCTTTTCTTCCCTACCCTGCCATAATAAAATGATGCGTGTTCCTTTGCGCTCGCACTTTCCTTTCAGAGACGCCCATTTTCTATTATTACAAGGCGAATCGAAAAGTTTTATCTTCGACACGGCTCGTGCTTGCGGGGCTGCAGAAATTACAAACTTTTTCCTGCTCTCTTCTGGGCCCCGCGGGCGGATACTCTCCAAATGGACTTGGTGTGCAAGGGAAGCGCACGCGATTGAATACGAGCTGGAATGCTGTTATCCTTTGTGAGCGTTTAATTCGTAATAGCGTACCGATTTTGCGCGATTACCGTTACGAATAACCATTCGGATTAACGTTTGGAAGAATAAGGTTTTTTTCCTTTTAACGGATATGCGTTATTTTAGTAAATTGTTCACCCTGCCAAATCGAGTTTATTTCAAGAGTTCTTCATTGTTTATTCTTCATTGTGATCAAATTCATCATTTTTGCATAGCGTTTCTGTGAAATACGGATGATAAATAAAAAACTGTACCGAATTGAGAAAATCTTCGTTATAGCTGCATACCAAAATAACTCAAAACTTATGGAGATTAAGTATGAAATGATCACGTGGTCACGAATTTCTGCTTAATTTTATGAGCCGTAAAGATATCGCACTATTATGTGTAGTTAATAATGTGAAAATAGGGTATGAAAGCTGAAGACATTATAATGATTGAATGAAAAATGAGGGTTGACCAAACTGATTAAAAAGATATTTATTACAGAAGAAACGGAAACACAAGATTTGATGTAAGTTCTTCCGTATATATAGCATACGTAAGTCGTTGCTATACGTACAAGCAACATTAATATTATGTAAACATTGTTATTTCGATACTAATATCAACCGAAACTATCCTAGAATAAATAAATGCAATAAACGTCATATTTATCCAAATCAAACAACCATTTCGCAATCCTTATTTCACACTATTGCTCGATTCACTATACATCGAGTCCGTAAATAATCTGCACCTTAAAGCTGGTACAAAAACAATTAGATAAGAGGTTACACCAATTTCACTTTTCTCCCCTTCCGTCCAATTCAAAAGTTAATCCCGCCCACCATATACGCGTCTGCTAATCCTCAGGCTTGTACAGAAGAAACCACTCGCTCTTTCTCTCCCTCTCTCTCTCTCTCTCTTTCTCACACACACTTTGTAACCCCGGCGATAAATCGTCCACCTACCCTCGTACACCTTTCGCGTATATGATTAACGATCATTCGGGCGCAGCCGCGACGTAAATAAATAAATAAATAAGGCAGAACAAGTAGACGAAGAAAGGGAATAAGAGAGAGAGAGAGAGAGAGAGAATAGAAAACAACTCGCTCCTTCTCGTTCTCAGCTTTTCAAAGACGCGTGTACATGAATGCGCGCGCGTGTGTGTGTGTGATGTCTATATGGTGCCTAGAACTCGAACTCAATCCCTTATAGGCGTTACTACACACCTACACACGTATATATAATCCCGAGATATTCTCTCTATCTCCATCCATCTCTCTCTCTCTCTCTCTCTCTCTCTCTCTCTGAGTCTCTGTCTTTCTCCTGTTCCTCGCACCGCAGACGACACGCGAGAGATTGTGCAGTGACGTCAAGCGGCCAATTTCTTTTTTGCTCTTACGCACGCACGCGGCCACCGGAGAGCATGGGATTGCAATGATCCTTTCTCTCTCTCTCTCTCACTCTCTTTTCTCGAGATCCGTCAGTGTATAGGGTTCGACATTTCTGAACGGCACTCCGCTCGATGTGGCATTCGATAAATGGCATATCGGTAAGACGAGACGGACTTGTGAGGGGGGG
>UELU01145796.1:114516-160093 GCA_900490025.1 Megastigmus dorsalis
GGGGGGGGGGGGGGGGGGGGAGACGGGAGACAGGTAGGGAGGGAGGAGGAAAGAGAAAAAGAAACAGAAAATAAATATACATGGATGGAGAAGCGGAGGCGACGCGTCGATCCGGGCCATCGGGGATAAAGGTCCCGAGCAGATTCGTACACGACCACGCGACGGGTTATATAGAATGCATGAAATTATCCGAGAGGAAAGATTTCTAGATCGCGCGCGTAATTCTTTCTCTCTATCTATTTTTTTTTTTGCACGCGCGGACATCACGTCCACCCGCGTCAAACGGATATGCGTGTGTGCGGAGGGTGTCGCAATAGGTAGAAGTTTTCCTGACATAATTCATGTGTGGAATATCGAGGAGATTGCGTCCCCTGTGTATAAATGTGTATACATATGAAATGTATGGTGTGCGCGATCCTGCGAAGTACGCAAAATACAGCATTGATATAGAGAAAGGTTATTTGTGTACCGAGGGTATGAATAGACATTTTTTGCATTCGAGATATTTGTATTATCCGATTGGAAAAGTTCAGATTTTCTAATTTTTTTTTCATATTTTGCAAACGTGAAATACTATTGAAATATACTTCTTTTTTAAACATTATTATTTACGAGAGCATTTAAACAATCGTAATTCTTCGGTTTTTGCGTTGCAACACTTTCGAACAGCAGACTCAAAAATGTTGTCCTTATAAAGGATAAAGATAAAACCATTTTCTCAAAGTTTCCAAGATTCAAAGTTTTTTTACTCGCTCACTCGACACGTATATATATATATAAGTACACTGCACTTTTTTATTTTTCTGTTTTGCCTCCCTTGTCCCCGTGTACGCTCCGCTGCTTCCATTCTCTCGCACGCTCCTCTTATTTTTCGGGATCTCGGTGCTACGTGAAGGATGATTTCTGAGCGACGCCGGCAGCCCGAGGATTATGCCGAGTTTATTTTCCGTGTGTGTCCGTAATATATATATATAGCTACGGAGATGTCTGATTTTGCAGGGTATAATATATAGGCTCCGCGTGTTTCTTACACTTCCGCGCGAGCGGCTATGTAACCTCCACCTCTCGTTCTCCTTTTCCGAATGAAGCGTCGAACAGGTATTCTCGTCGTGGGACGCGGTTATTTTCAAGAGTGGGTAGACAAAAATAGACGGGACAGATCAATAGGCGGGGGAAGAGAGAAAGATCGGAGCTCGAGTATAACTAGAATAATTAGACTGACACCGGGGGTCGTTTACTCAGGGGGTTATTGACGCGGCCACCTATGTTAATGTGCTGCTGCGACGCCGCGGCCAAAAGTAATCGCGCTAATAATCGCGCTAATTGCATTGAGGAATTGCTGCTGTTCTGGATTATTCATCCACCTGTTTTTATTATTCTTTTGCCGAGAAACGGTGAATATCATTCAAGATCAATGTACATATCTGTACAAGAAAAGTGTTGTTGCGCCACTCGTGAAAAATTTTACTTCGATTTTATTCTCAGTACAGTGTATGTGTTCATAATCTATAAACATTTCTTACGTTTATAAAGTATAACGTGAACAAATACATATGGAGCAGTAAAACTAAAATTTTCTAATCGGTAAAGCAAAATTTATGTCACGAACCGTATGCTGTTTCTTTAAAAGGAATGCATTTGATAACATTTGCGTATTGTTTGTCAGATAATTAATGCTTCTCCTTAATCAAGTAAATGGACGAATATAAATATGAGCTGCACTTTGTTCCATACATCATGTGAAATAACGCTATAGTTTCACGTATAATTGCGTGAAAGGGTATAAAGTTAGTAAGCATTTCTAAAAGCACTCAGGAATTAAAGTAACCTGACTAAATATGAAATAATATATATCGTGATAACGAATAAATTATGTCTAATATTAACTTAATGGTCTTTGAACAACTAATTTACTTATTTCTCTGAGAGAAGCTCTAAAAATAAAAATGAGTTTAAATGTGTTTTAAAAAGTTGTATACGTTCGAGGTACATTAAATTAATATACGTTAATTGACTGAATAAAATAACTAGATATTGAAAACATTTTCAAATAAACATAAGCTTTCACCAGTCTAATCCATAACAGCCATATTAAGTTTATAATTTGATTAAAAAAGTATAGTAGTTACTTTTACGTCATTATTAGATTGCTCGACTTCGGAGAGTCATATGCAGTAAAACTTTTCAATTTTAGAGAAGCAAGTTACAAGCACACACATGTTTGTGCTTAGTTTAAAAAAGATTAGTTTTAAGATGATTGCATAACACCAACATTTCAAACTTATATTAGAACGAGTCCGGTATTGCAAGTATTTTTTTTTCGAGGATATGTAGTTTAATTTTTATCGATATGATTTTTGACGCCGCGAAAGAAATAGTACCGGTTATGCAAGATCACTGTTGAAGCATCATCAGACTTTATAACTTACAACACATGTTCTTCTTGGACATGAACATTAATAGTCGGTGTTTTGAAATGAATATTTATGTCAGCTGTTCAGTAAATAAAGGAAGCTATAAAAACCCTTTAATAAAAGCTATTCTTGAAGCAAAAACAAATACATACTCCATTTCATTTACTCAATATTTGGCTATAAATATTATTATATATAAATATTGTTATAATAAGTACATATGTAAATTAATTAATTAAATTTCTCTAAAATTTTCATTTCATCGGAAATAATAGGAAAAGAAAAGGTAACATTTCAAAATTAAAAAAAAACACTGAAGAGATTGTAAGCATTTGCATCGAAATTTCTTTTTATATTAAATTGGATTACTGGATCGGACTATCTGTTTAACGATGAGAGAAAAACGACTATTAATTCAAAACCCAATATAGCGCATTCAAAAAGACCAATAAAAGAAAAATTTTAAAATCAGGTCAGATTTTCCATCCGAACGTACTTTTTTTTAACGCCGCAAAAAAGTATAATTCACAATGCAATCGGCCGATAGCTATTTCATCGACACCAGCAGCAACGGCATTACAAACCAAACAATACTTTCAAAACCAAATCCCGTCTCCCGCTCACTGACGTGCAGGTACAACAAAGAAAAGCATATATATGTATATAATGTATCGAAGGATATACCCACCGTTTTGGAGGAGAGACACGCGTCGTTGAGATAGAGATGATGCGTCTCCCACCGCCTGAGAAACCTGCTGGACAGTATCTTGCTGACCAAGGTCCTCGTGTGATTGAGGTAGCAGACCTGTATGTCGCCCTCCTCGATCGGCTTGAACCTCGGTCCAGCTGGTCCAGGACTCGGACTCGGACTAGACGATCCACTGGCGCTCGAGCATCCGGCGCTCTGCCTCTCGAGATTCGGACAGGATCTGGCCACCGGCAAACAGCTCGTAGCCTCCAGTCCACCCTCGGGCTTGAGGTGCGACTTTATGGCGACGGTCTCGTTGCTGCCCGCGCGTTTCTCCTCCTTCAGGGACGAGGTCTCCTCGAGTATACCGGTGGGCGTGCGATCCCCGCTGCCGTGGGTCTCGGTCGACAACTGCGGCGAGCTCGTGCTGGTGCTCTCCTGGCGCATGGCCCCACCGTTGACCGAGAGGAAGCCGTAGTAGGGTACGGGTCCGCCGGTGGCCAGGCCGACGGTCGCCGGTGCCGCGGGACTCGAGGGCAACGAGGAGGCGTCCTCGGTCTCGGTCTCCTCGAGGTTGCACGTGTCCTCCTCGTCCGCGTCGTCGTCGTCCTCCTCCTCCTCCTCCTCGTCGCTGAATCCGTTCTCTATGCCGCGCAGGAGCATACTGGTCGAGCCCGTGGAGTAGTGTCGCCTCGCGTGTTTCGGCGACAGGGCCATGAGCTTGCGCTCCTGGTGATGGTGCTGGAGGTGATTCTGCAGGTGTTTCGAGCAGGAGGAGTCGCTGGCCGGTGACGGGGAGGCCGACGAGCTTCCAGCCTCGCCGTTGCTCGAGTTGCTCGAGTCGGTCGAGCGCAGTCTGAGCAGGAGCTTGCGACGCCAGCGTCCACCGGATTTCGTACCGTTGTTGCTGCCGCTCGTCCCGTTCGTACCGTTGGTCTGCTGCTGCTGCTGCTGCTGGTGTTGGCTGTGGTTGTTGCAGCCGAGGCCGTTCTCGTCGTGGCTGCGCGTGGCATCGTCCGCCGCGAGTGGACTGGTCGTCGTGACGCTGATCTTGTTGTTGTCGTCGCTGGTGAATACGATGGTGGGCGAGGCGAGACAGTCGGGTCCGGGTGACAACAGCTCACCGTCCAGGTAATCATTGCGTATGCCGGGGAGAGTGTCGGTACTGCTCGCACCGGACAATTGGTCGATGTAGCGTATGGAGGACGAACCCGAGCCCTCGCTCGTAGCCTCGGAGCTACGACGTTTCGGCTCGTTGCTGCACTTGGAGTTCAGGGGATTGGTCACGACGCTCCGAGCCGCGCGCGAAAATGGATTCTGGAAGCAGTACATCTCTGTCTCTTGCACACACACACACACACGCGGGTTTTGATTTAGGTGGTGTATACAACAATTATACAGAATATCCGTCCCCGGATGACGAAATTCAACTTTCACCCGCGGACATAAGTGTGTGCCGAGCTACGTTGAAATGTACGGTTATCTCTCGTCGAATCTCCGAGAGATCATAACTTTGTATACATATATATATGTCCTGTGTGTGTCCAGTTGATATCCGTATATATGGTGTAATGGTAGATGCCAGCGCCGAATATGAACATGTGCAGCCTAGCGTGTGTCGACGCGGGACGAGAGACAGCGCAGTTGTCTTTTGGTCGACTGTCAGCTCGAGCGCAGGAGAACGATCGCCAGGCCAGTTTTGTTCATTGTTCAACGGCCCGCACCTGCGGCTGCCGGTGCCAACTATATATATATATATATATATATATGCAGGCAGTAGTAGCGATACCACAGCCGAATATTTTATATATAGCTGTTTTTTTACACGCGAACGCGCCGATATACGTGTGTGTCTGTGTGTATTATAGAGAGCAAAAGCTGCAGGTGGGGTAGCGCTCGCTTCGAGTTCTGTGTATATATAATGTATATGTGTGTATGGCGCGCGTACGGTACGGGTGTACGTGCACGAGCTGTACTCTGTATCTCGCTCTCGCTCACTCTAGTGTATATAACTATAGGGAAGAGGTCCGGGAGGGATCGATGCCTGTCTCTCTCGCTCCCTCGCTCCGTCCAGCGGAATATCCGAGTAGGTAAAGGAGTCTCCCGCACACTGCACTTGGCCGCGCGAGAATCCCGTCCACGACGCCTAATTGGATCACCTGTCGTCGCACTTTCTCCCTCTCTCTGTCGGTCTCCGTTGGCGCAGCTCGAGCTTTTCACCACGAGAGCGTGTATAGATAGATCTAGACAGAGCTATGTGTACGTGTATTGGGGAGAGAGAAAAGCGGCGTAATCGTCGGATACTTTGGAGTTGGCGCCGAGCTTTTAAAGCTCCGAGCGGCTGAGTCGAATCATCTGTTGCCAGCTGAGGCGAGTCTCGTGGGATGACGTCGTCGTCTTAGTCGTTATTGCGGCGCACAACAACGTATATGCTTTAGGCTGCTGCTGCTGCTGCTGCTGCTGCTGCTGCTGCTGGTGGTGGTGCTGCTGTTGGTGATGCTGTTGGTGCTGACGACGGACAGAATGATGGTGCATCTTGAAGCGCGACTTTGGCATCGTCGTCTTGGTCAATCGACGATTGTTCCTCTCCAGCGAGGAATACACCCGATGGATCGACATCATCTTTCCCTAACGCGTCGTGTACACCAAACTCGGCTGATCACTTTTTTTTTTCTTTCTTTCTCTCGGCAAATATCACACACAGACACGCGCACCCGCGAGCTCAGGACGCAGAGACGGACTAAACTGGCGTGTGTATATTTATAAAACGGGCAGAGAGAGAGTGAGATAGATGGTTAAGAGCGCGCGCGCGGACCGGCCACCGACACTCTTTTCGATTACACAAAGCTGGGCCTAGACATATAAATAACGCGCGCGCATCGCCACCCTACGATGCAGCGGATCTACACAAGCTCTCAATCTCTCTCGAGTATATTGTTTGGTCTCGGCGAGTTTAACGAAAACAAGGAAAAGGCTGCCGTTGCAGCTTCGGGTATAGAGGACTCGGTTCGCGCGGCATCGAACCGAATGATAGAGCGTGCGGCTCTAAGCTGTATATTGCAACAGAGTCATGTATACACACACACACGACGACGTGTATTTACTTATACATTTATTTAAATATACGAATGTGCACTGGATACTGCGAGGCACAATTTTAGCCGAGTATATACGTTGTATATAATGTACATTTATACGAGCGAGCGTCAAACGCCGAACAACAACAACGACGACGACTACAACGATGTGCGCGCGCTTGTGTATAACAGTAAGGGAAAAAGGAAGAAAACGGGTCAATCCGTGCAGTTTTGTCGCGCGAGGCGCGCACGTGAGCGGCCAACACACTCCGCGGCCTATATATGTGTAATCCAGCGAGGGCTTTCCGCGACGGAGGAAAACTGTTTCCGGGCGGGCGCAGGCCAACGACTCTCTCGCGCCTACAGCTCCTACTGCTGCTGCTGCTGCTGCTGCTGCTGCTGCTGCTGCTGCTGCTGCTGCTGCCCGAACTCAAACTACGACGATGGTCCCCGCGGAGTTCATCTACCACACTGTCACCACTCTGTATTACGCATCCTGCACTTGTGTATTAACCAGCCTCGGCCAGCGCACTCGTATTGTATGTTCGTGATAATAGCAGTCAATGCCAGGCTCGATACACCGCTGCAAAAGAGTTCGTGCACCCAGAACCTGGATCTCTCTCTCTCTCTCTCACTTTGTCTACAAGTGCGCTCAGAGCGGATATACAAGGGAAAAAATGAAAAGCAAACGGTAAGGACGTTCCGGAGTGGAAGAGTGTGTGATGGTGTGTGTGTGTGTGTACAGGAGAGAACTGGCGACGACAACGACGACGAATAAGTGTATGTATGTGTGTGGAGAGAGAGAGAGTTGAACGTGTGCCGTCGGCGGCGACCGCGCAACTGCGGCTACTGACTTGGCGCACGATAATAAACGCGCTCTCTGCTCTCCGCGCGCGCGCTCGGCCCCACCAGACACAGACGGACCAAGAGAGCGAGTGAGAGAGAGAGAGAGAGAGAGAGAGAGACCGTGTGTGCAGTGCGCGTTCGTACACGCCGGCGCCCCTCGAGTCGATAGATATTCGAGATCGCAAGCGCGCGCACACCGACCGCGTTATATAGGATCTTCTATATATGTGTGTAATGTAGGTTTCGCGCCCGCGCGTTTCGTACGCCGCCGTTTTTTTTTTTTTTTTTTTTTTTAATCCAGTCCCTTTCTTTCTTTTTTTGCTGGAGATTGAGGGAAAAGGGATGTATCCGACCGATTTACTATGGGGAAATCCGTGAGTTGAGATTTTTTTTGCTGGGAGATACCTGGCTGTATAGGACGATTGCTGCTGGTGCTTTTGGGAGGGGATGGGTGTATGGGGATTTTTATACCGCGCTATTGAGCTTTTTAGATCGTTATCTATTGCTTTCTTGTTTGGAGAATGAATCAGTTTACGAGCTGCTGATGTTTGCGTCAATGGGAGCTTCGTGCTGTGCATATACATAGTATTGAGCGTTTATATACGGTGCCCTTAATGCCCGTTATTCTAGGATAAACTAGGCACGATTTATATTGCTTATACATAATTGTATCTCTGTTGTCCCGTTTTTTGTCATTTCAACGGTACCAAATGGTTTATGGGTCAGCGACAATAATTAAGCTTCTTAGTCCGTAAGAACATTCATTGCTTCTCGCCATATAATTAAACTGAAGTAGATACATGCCGAGTGTTACGAGACGTGTTTTTATAAACTTCCCCATCTCCTGCAAAGAAATCATTCTTTTCTAACTCTAAAAAATATATTACTTCAATTTTATGTCTTGATCGAATGCACCTTAAGATAAATGGTGGAAAATCAAACAATTTGATGTTTCAATGACTCATTCTATATGCATTCACACGTGAGCCCCGCACTGTATAATATCCGTTTTCTTCCATGTTCTCTTAAAATCTTGTTAGTTTTGCCTTATGACGCAAATCACTTTAAAAACGAGATTATATTCTGCTAAAACACTATCATCGGTTAGCTCAGGAAATACTTTGGATGAGCTAACCTTACGAGTCTTGAAATGTTGATTCAAAATTAAATGAATTACATTATTCTGATAGATTTTCCCGAATTTCAACTGAACACACATTGCATATATATTAATAATATACCCATGAGTGAAAAAAATGGTTTTTAATACTTAAGAAATAAAAGAACTGTAGGATAATAATGGAAAATATTGAAATAATGAAAATAACTGGAAAACACTTTGCGAACGAGCTCCGAATTAATTTTCAAGTCTATTTAATTTGTATTGCTCTTCTATAATATCTAAAATTTAAGTTAGCAACAATTTTCATTAGGTCGAAAATATTGTAGAGATATTTATATGACCCATATTATAGCTCTTGGTGTTACGAATATTAATAGCATAATAGCATATCAAAATAAATTATAAAACGGAAAACATCTTGAAAGATAAAACCACCTATAATTAAAAAATATTTTTTAAAAATCTCTTAATAAGTTTCATCAAGATCACGATACTTCATGAATTATATTTTAATAGCCATCAATTATAATACCAAACATCAAGTTAATGAGAAATTTTTTCCCCTTTTTGTGACTCTTGGGTTTTCACTACAAAGTACTTATGATGAGAAACAAAATGTTTTTTCAAAAAAAAATCCAAAGCCCTTAGTTTTTTTGTTCTTTAAAACAGGACATAAAATTATTACAAACACAAAATAATTTAAGTCGTCTTAAATTTTTTGATAATTTTGTGATAAGATGATTAACTCTTCGCGTGATTTTTTAAATAGGTGTAGTCTCTTAAAACTTGGTTTTTCATTAAGCCGCGTCGAAATCTATACTGTCAGCTTTTTAAAATTCATCATACAAAATAAAGTAAAAAAGAAAATTACTACTTCTTGTAGCAATAATCTAGAAGTATACAGAGTTTGTGATATTTCGACAATTCCTATACAAAAATATTTAAAATTGATCAGTAACAACTAATCTTGAATATTTATGACTCGTTAGAAAAAAATAACCAAACATCCAATAAGCTATATTATCGATTTCACATCAAATTAAAAAAAGAAAACAACAAGTTGTACAAATGCGAGGTGCTTTTATACACCTCGCACTTCCACAAAGTATCACGTAAATAAATAACAAGGTGCACATTTATTTGCTCTATCAAATGAAGTTCTCCGAATGCGCTTTATCAAGAATTCGGAATTGAATTTAATCGGAAGCATTTATTATTTGTTTGCGCGATGCATCGTAGGTACACTTTCCTGGGCAAACGCTCGTATGGTTCTTCCCCTGCTTTCAACGATGTGTATAGCAGCTGGAATTCTCGGGAGGTATGAAAGTGAGAAGAGATTGCACACGATGGTACTCGCTGTGACGCACAATCGCTCTGAGGAAAATTTGCCTTGGCATACATGGACACACGTGCAATTCAATGAGTTTTCCTCCTATGTTTGTAAGCTGCATCCCGGAAAATGTTTTTCGTCCCGTTTCAGGTGACTGCACGCGATGGCACTTCAGAATGGCATGTATTCGTCTTTCACGTTCCGCGTATGGACAAATGAACGAAGTATTCTGTTCCATTTTCGTATGGATGGTAAGAGAATCGATTTTATTATCGTTTAGGTATATTTAAAATAGTAGCTTTTATATTTCGTTGAGTCTGCGATGTAGGATACTATGAACTTGTTGTGAAACGAATTTTGATTATCACTTATACGATTGCGCAAAATATAAATCAATTTCATATCTATAATAAGGAATCCAATTCTATTTAATAGCGATTTTTTTTTCATTGATAAGTAAAGCTATC
The DNA here is from genome assembly GCA_900490025.1 of Megastigmus dorsalis. Lineage (NCBI taxonomy): Eukaryota > Metazoa > Arthropoda > Insecta > Hymenoptera > Megastigmidae > Megastigmus > Megastigmus dorsalis. Next base: position 124,462 of record UELU01145796.1, read on the forward strand.
AGAGTGTTAATTATTCACGCTTAAGTGTCAAGATCAAGCATTTTTACGTCATAAATGGTGTTTTGATGCCATACATTAATGGAAGATGAGCTATCTTGGGTGGTAAAAAGACTTTATGTAATAAAACTTTTAGTAATTAAGCAATAAATTAAGGACCGAATAAATATTTTGTCATGGAGGTATGTAAATTCTCATTCTAGCTTGCGAATTAGCAGAAGATCAACCAGGAAATCTGAATAAATTTCTAAAAAAGGAAGTCTCTCCAAACATTCGGAAAGTAACCAAAGGTATTTGCGTATTAGCACGAAACACGACCTATTTGTAAAACTGGCATTTAATAATTTCTCTTCATAAAAAATACATGCTGTATATATATATATGTATATATATAGAACAGGTGTTTACATCTGATTTAGGTGCTGAAACTCGATGAAAGTATCAAGTACTTCCGAGAAGACTGAAAGCGTCCGTTGTACAGTTTATTTGTTCTGCTTGAATTTCTTTCCTTCTTGAAAATGACGCCAATAGCAGACTCATTGAAGGAATGACTCGCGCTCACAAAAGTGCGTCCTAACGGATTTCCGTCCGTGGTCGCGCACAAGTCACGAGCACTCATTTCTCTTCTCCTCTCGATGGTTTACAAACTCTTCTCCTGTGGTAGCTGCAATTTATCGCGATCTGCGGCCATCCAGGTCTCGATCTCCTCAACACTGGGAAAATAAATAAATATAAATCGTTGAGGCACGCACGATGACACGTGTTTCTCGCTAGCGGAAAGAGTTGCGCTTATCGAAATCTACGAGACAATTCTATTTTTTTTTTCCTTTAGACTTTATATGAGCGGAGGAATGTGAATAATTTGAGGTTACTGAGTTTATTTTTTTATCGATAATGGAGCTCTATAACGAAGGCTTGAAAAGATGTGGAACTGTGAATGTCATTCTTAACACTCTGATAAATTAAATTTAGCTGTGATAATAAATGGTCTGCACGTGAATGCCGGAATAGTTGAATAATGTTTAAAATGAACTAAGTAGAAACGTTGACTTGATACTCAATTACACTTCAAATAAATCAAAACGTAGTTGGATGGATATGAAACATAACTAGATTAATAGAGTGAATTAAAATAAGCTTTTAAAAATTATATTTTATTTTATAACAATAAGATTTTTTATCTTAAAGCTTTTTCACGAAATTTCTAGTTAATTAAGATATTTTTGTTAAAATAATCATAAAAATAATTCATTATTAAATTGTTATAAATAGAATAAAGCTTATAATTGAAGCCAAGGCAATTAGATTCATAAAAAACATCTTTTAATACACTTCAATAATTAAACGCAATTAATTAATTTTAGAAAGAAAATTGTTCAATTAGCAAAGATTTGTTTTTAACATGTATTTCATTTTGTGTATTAGTCTTTCAAGCTTTGTCTTATAAAAAGATAATTAAATGTGAAATATTATTTATGACCCTGTAATACATTATCTATTAGTCAACTATCTAAAAATAGATTTAATGTCTATTAAGAAAAACCATAATCAAATTTAGTAATTTGTTTGACGCATTATACATAAGAAAGCTTTGAACGCGTCAACAAATCAAAATAATTACGTGTACTCGCGTTATCCACAAACAATTTTCGAACAATTGTCGCGATAGGCCCTCGAATATCCGTAATTATAATCGGCAATTTTAAGAATTCCTCTTTAATCGTGTCACAATTATTTGTCTCGTTTAACCCCTTTATTTCATTTTTTAACTATGAAAATTTATAAGTTTTACAAACAATATCTAATAACAAAATATCAATAGCAAATCAATGTATATCCCTTATTTCCTTCTAATATGAATTACATGAATTTTAAAATATTAAAATCTATCTTAGCTATAAAACTGACGTAATTTATAAAATATTTAAATTAATTATCTTCGTAGATTTCCGAAAACAACTGAAATCTCGCTCTTATGCAGGATAGTACAGGAATGTATTGTATACTTACGTGCGCGGTACTATTGTCAGGTTTTCCGTGCCCGTCTCGGTGATCAGTACATCGTCTTCAATTCGTACACCACCCCAGCCACGGAACCGGGATAACTGATCCCACACGATGAACTTGGATTGGTTTTTATCCTCCTGAGCCTTGTCCAGCAACTTTGAAATAACAAAATGCACGGCTACTTTCCAGATTTCAATTTAATGTAGAAATAAAATATAAAGAATGATATATACCCAATCAATGAAATAACAGCCTGGTTCAATGGTAAGTACCATGCCAGCAAGTAGTGGGCGAGCAGTTCTCAGTTTGTTCAAGCCCGGCTCTGTGGAACGCGTTGGATGATTTGGCAAATATCCGCCCACATCGTGAACGTCTAGACCCAGAAAATGTCCTAAGCCGTGGGGTTGGAAGATTGCGTGGATACCAGCCTTTATCATGTCGTTTACGTCACCTTGCAGTAGGCCGCCTTTCTTGAGCGCCTCCAACATCACTCGGTTGGCTAGCAAGTGCATGTCAGTCCAAAGGACTCCTGGTTTTGCGGCATTCATCACAGCGTTTCTTGCGTCCAGCACAGCATTATATACAAGTTTTTGATCCTCGGTGAATTTCCCGTTTGCAGGAAAACTGCATGTAATGTCAGCTGCGTATCCACAATAATTTCCACCCATGTCAAAGAGACTAAATGAAAAAAGTGATGTTATAAAAAAGAAAAAAAAAGCAGTAGCTGCTTAGTTGAAATAGAACTGGGTTCTCTATAAATAAAAAAATTGTGTCACAACTTACCACATATCACCATCCTTCAGTACTTTGTTGTTGGGTGCACCAGCATGGCCATAATGTAAAATAGCACCATTGGGTCCAGAGCCACATATGCAGGTGTAGGAAGCATATCTGCAACCACCAACGGCGTAAGCATAATGCAGAAAAGTAGCTTCAGCTTGAAATTCAGCAACACCTGGGCGTACCATTCTCATAACAGCTTTGTGAGCATCTGAACTCACCTTCACTACATATCGCATCACTTCCACTTCCTTCGGAGTCTTTATTACTCGACTGTGTGAAAGAAAAAATTTTCTATTAATAATTGAAAAATTAGAGTGTAATTAAAAAATTTTTTTAAATTCAATGTTCTAAATTATTTTAAATAACAATAACAATAAAAAATCAAAGAAGTACAGTAACATAGTACTATAGCTTACTATATTTAATAAGAATTTTTTAATGTACATATTCAAATCCTTTGCATATTTTATTCCAAAGTTATCAAAGTGCCTGATGCGCTGCTTTGAAAGTACGGTTCAAATAATTTTCTATTTTATTGGGATGTCTATGTAATGCAGTTAAAATTTGAAAGTCAAGCAACATCACCCTAAATCCTAATTTTCTCAAATGTCTTATTTTCATAGCTTGTTGACCTATTAATTTAGATGAATTCCAGCAGAAAAAATCTGGTAAGAGTATCAGCACTGCTGTATTTTCATTCCTTTCTTCTATTAAATTTAATTCCAAAGCTGCTTTACATTTTGATTCCTTATGAATCAAAGCATCTAGTGTATAAAGTCCTGCTGTACACAATTTATTTAATATAACGTGTCTACTCAGTTTTTCTTTATCTCCTGCTAACTTTATTAATGGCGAATGAATTTTGTTAAGTATCCTGTTGATTCTTGGATCAATGAATGTTGGATCTCTTTGATAGGAGCTGAATAACATAGGTCCTTTGTATGTTGTACATTCTATGGTCATTGCTGTATCTACCAGATATAATTGATCTCTTAACACACGTATGGTATCATCATCATGTTCTGAGTGTAATTCATTCAAAAATTCTGGTGAAAAAATCTGTTTTGTATGCTGTGGAAAATACTTATTTACATATGCACAACATAATAAAACATATAATATTTCATCTGTATGAAGATCGTAAAACTTTTGGTCTAGCATATTTTCGAAAATTGTCCAAAATTTTCGTCTGATATGATAATCATAATTCAATTCTCCAAATGTGCAAACCACTTCAACAAACGAAAGTAGTGAAAGACTGTTTGCATACTTTTCATAATATTTTACTACTTTATTGAATATGCAAGGATTTCTGAGATGAATAGTTGAACAGTAAACCGCAATAGTTTCCATTAATGCATGATCCTTTTCTTTCAGGCTCTTAGTCATTAATGTTTTTTCGAGTGCATTTTCGATGGTGGTATTTATATACTTAGCAGTAGTAAGACTCTGTATAAATTTAGATAATTCAAGTTTTGATATTGTTGTTAAGTACAAATTTGCCCACTTACTGATGCATTTTAAGACCACAGGTGAACACAGATCAAAATTAATTATATTCAGTATCTCAATAATTTGAAATGCTGATAATTTTTGATAATTTTTTATTAACTTTTTTTCTAATAAAATTTGCATTCTACTTCTACTTTTATTCATATAGACAAGCAATTTAAACAATGGCACCAGATGACTAGCATTAATATCTTCTTGTTTAATAACAAAACCAGTCCAAAAATAATCAATTGCCTCTTGATATTTATGATCTCTATAAGTGCACAGGGTTTTGGTTATATCAATTAATTGTTTAATAGTAAATTCTCCATTTGTAGATCTCATCATTGCTTCATCAGTAAGTATATCTTTATACACATTACTTGATGGAGTGAATTTATCTCTTACCAATATTGAGAGAGCTTCTAAAATCATTTCACTATCTTGGCTATTGACAATAAATTCAACTAACTGAGTTACAAGTACATGACGATTAGTTATAAATTTAGCAGACTTTTTATGTTTACGGTGCTTTTTTTCTAACTCAATTATCTGCTTCAAAGATTGCAGTGCTACTCTACTGTTTATTTCTGTATGAACAACAGATTCTAAAAGTGAATTTATATTTTCTTCTGCTGTTAAACCTTTAATTTCTTTGAAGATTTGTTCTATTTCCAAATTTTTTATAAACTCCAAATCAGAAGCAAATAAAATAGCTGTGCTATGAGCATCGGTATCAATCTTATTTTCATTTGTTGGCAATGCATTAAAATTTTCTTCTGCCTCCTTATCCACTTTTGAAATTTGTGTACAATCAATGTGAACATTCGTTAAAAATTCATCAATATTCTTTTTATCTTTAAAAATATTTTTAATATCATTTGTTCTTTTAATAATTATGGGTAGTTCGTATATATCCAATCCTTCTTGCACCAACATTTCAGTGCGCCATAAATTATCTGATCTCCCCGAATATTTCTGATTATATTTCATCCACCTGCTAAATTTTGCTACAAAATAGGCAGATTTCCTATTTGGCCTGATAGAAAGAAGTCTCCTTGAAATTTCATAAGTCCACATAGTTGTCAATAATGTGGGATAATTTTACGATAAATTAAATAAATATTCTAATGATTTTTACATCACATCATTTTTACTTTCTGAAATATTTATAAAGAGATAAATATTAAACCAAAGCTAAAACTAAAAGTTCATATATTTTAAACATAACCTCACCGCCACAAAATCTTCAGCTTTAATTTTAATAAACATAAACATGCCATTCATGTTGAGATTTAGCACAAACAAATAGTCTTAATTTTGAACATACAACAGTCTTTATTAAATAAAATTTAAAAAACAAAAAGTATTACTTAATCTGAAGATACTGAGACTATAAAAAGGTTATTCTCGTTTTCCGTTTTTCATTCGCGAATCCCGACCGGTAAAGTAGATTGCAACTTACTTGACTACCTCACACGCAGATGGCAATACACGAACGTTATCTCTTCCCGGCTTTTCGTCAATATACTTATCAAGTAAGTACACAAACTTGCATCAGTCATAGAATTCCAAATAAGTATGTTCACGAGAGACGAGATTGCAATAAAATACGATGTTTGGTTTTATTTAAAGTGTGGAAAAACATTAAGAAAAACTCAATAGAAAATCAGTGCTGTCTGTCTACATTCGTCCTTTTCTACTTCCGTACATGATGCAATCAACGCGATCTTTTGTATAAAATATTTCTCATCGACTAAAAGAGTCCAGTTTTATTTTGAATTAAACGTCTCAATTGTATGTTCAGCGGGAAACTTTAATTAAGTAAATACCTTAATTATACCTTTATTATAGAACTAATTATGTTAAAATTCTCTCATGATAAAAAAAATATAGTTTGAAAAAAAGTTGCGATTTTTTACGAATTCGCGGTAAGTACATTCAATCGAATTTCGGTATTTTGAGGGAGAATTATATTCCCACGGCAATTTGGTATTTGCGCATTGTTCCATCGATTCAATTTTTTGATTTAGACTTTTATGGCTCGTGTATATAATCGCACCTATTTAACCGAACGATTTCTGTGAATGAAGCGCGCATGAGGCTCTGGTAAAAGTAGAACGGGTCGATTGCATACAAAGTGACTCGTTTTTACGGAGCCGCAATTTTCCTTCGCCGATGCAGCCATTGGCCTGGAAGCTAACAGGAACTTCAAAGGAAACAAAAGCAAACAATTTCAATGGATTTAATTTAGCACACTGAAATAAACATTCGCAGATTGTCTTTTGCACTCAATCGATCGCTTTGAAAATCAATGGAGCGAGTGGAAAACCTGAAAAAGAGTACATAATACCTAATACTTCATTGGCTCGGGATTTAGTCACGTGTCTCCTTTGTCATAATACATAATCAATTAATACGATCTCGTTGGAACAATTAATTATTCGCGCGAATAGCTTTCAATGGAAAATTTAGCTCTCGGAATTGTACGATAAAACAGTTTGCGTCCTTCTGCTGTACCGTTCCGTTTGTTCTTCTGCGACAAGTGAAATTTTTTTCCATTCGTCAATTTGACTATTAACAAAATCCATGACAACATTTGTAAACATCATTGGACATCGATAAAAATCAATTCCATTCCAAGTCCAGACAATCAACAAGACTTCCTATAGTCAGTGTTTACGTTTACTCCGATACCCGACACTCTCCATAGTGTTTTCGTGTCACATGATTACAGCGAATCGCGCGGCTTTTTCATCAATACAGCATCCACCTTTTTATGCACTTTTCTTTTTCCAACGACTCACAACTACTCGTATTCTAATTATTTCGATCGAACATTTCGCAAGCGAAAAAAAATTGCATAATTGCCAATGTCACGTCATCTAAGACTATTACATCTCAGTCAGTGAAAAACATCCTCAAACCTGCAGATGGTTCATAAATCGCTGATAATAACATCAGAGAGCCGGGCTTACAAGCTAATACACACACACATACGACCGCCTGTGAATCCGCGTCATGCGCCTAACTATACAGACATATCTATATGTATATCCCGTTTCCAAGTTACAAGGCGCGGGTACCATACAAGCCCGTATTTCACACACGTCGCAGAGAAACTTCAGCTATAGATATCCCATAGAGCCATTAGCGAGCGGTAATAATAGCTATAGATCTTTGGTACCGACGACAACGAGAGCCAGAGAGAGAGAGAGAGAGAGAGATACCTGCGCAATTCTCGATTTATTAACCCTGCCATGATTGAGCTACTGCAATTACACTTTCCTTAGTGATCGTAGTTTCTAATGCACGCGCGCGGGAGAGAGAGAGAAAAGTGCCGCTATACCATTGACACGCAGCGGCTGCAGTGTTAAAAAGTCTTGTCGCAATAGATTCGAGTGTCTTAAAGTAACCATCAAATGCTTTTAATAACCATGTTTAAATCGTCGAGCTGAGAGAGAGAGAGAGAGAGAGAGACAGAGAGTGAGTACCTATACACTAAATTGCGGCAACGAATTATTTTCCGCCCCACGAACGTGTACGCGAATAATTTTCCCGCGCCCGGTGCCGGATCACTCGTAATATAAACACTCGGTCCAGCCGCGCTCTTTCGCTCGGATAAAGGGAAAAGAGGAGAGGTATTTTTCGTCCGCGCCTCGACATTGCACGCTATATTTTTATACGGAAGGAGGCTCGAATTGAGCCATCGCGTACCTATAACACACACAGACATGTGCGACAGCAGCGGCGGCGGAGAAAGCGAGCGTTTCCTCTTTCGCGCGTGCAGGTGGAGAGTCGACCTTTCCACAACGGCGCGCGCAAAACGCGTAAAATCCGCTCGAGCGAATTCGCGTTGTGAACAGACCCTTTCACCGTGTGTGTGCACGTGTGTGTGTGTGTGTGTGTATGTGTGCATTATACAGGCTTGTACACATCGGCCTCATTGTTCGCCGATATATATACAGTGTTTATTTGCACTGCAGCCACATGCGTGAAATAACAACAACAGCGTGTGACTCGGAATGCGAGCGTATATAAACGAGAGGCACGAGTGTGTGTGTATGTTACACTGGCGAGCCGAGCAGCGAGTGTACAAAGTGAGTAATTGGACGTTATACCTAATTTGGTAAAAGTCAGCTGACCCGCGGCACTCAGCGGCTTTCTGTTGTTGCTTTTATACTTTAGGTCGCGTGTATTATATGTGCTACACGATCGGGACCCATTATTATTTATACATACTCGCTGCTTTTTTATGCCATGTTAAACTCGCGACGCGCGTGCGAGAAACCGTATTCGTGTATATGTATAGGTATACATACGGCGCGACGTCGGTGAACGGCGCAAAATTTTGCGTATGCAAATCGTTGGAGAGAGAGAAGAAAAAAACAATAAATCTTTTATTAGCTCCGAATTATGTATGCTTAAAAAGAAAAAGACTGTAGAGAAGGCCGACAGGCTACTGCCATACGCATTTTTGGAGTTTTATCTCAGTTGTGTATACACACATCGTGTAAAACGAGTGTCGTTACATCGATAATAACGTTTCTGTATGCCAGTATATATACGCATATCAACGCCAAACAATTTCAATTCCATTCCTCGCGGCACTCGCGGCCGTTCTTTTTAAACCCTATAACCAGCTTTCCAATCGCTGATATATGTAAACATATATGTATCTGTATATCCGATAGCGATCGCGGCAATAGATTCATTCAAGAAACGCTTATCCAGATAATATCCCCCGCATCACCCGTAGTACGAAACCAGGTTATCGCTGCACATATACATACAAGTATAATGCGCGCGGAGACCCGTTTACAGTCGCTCCCCAATGGATTCTAATATACAAATGGAGTCGCGCGATACGTCGCGAGAAGCTGCACACAAAGTTAATTCATTGAAAAACAAATCGCCCCGCCGCGATACCAGCAAGAGAACTGGGACACAACTGCGGACCCGTCTCTATTATATACATATATATCAAGAAAGAGAGAGAGGGAGAGCGAGAATGCCAATGAGTCTATTATATACGTTTGTGCGCGAAGCAAATCGGCACCGCAAGCGTAATGTATATATGCAGGCGACCGGCGCAAAGTGCTAAAGTAGCGCAGAGCTCGTACGACACGCGGTGCACTGGACTTATATATGTATGTATATATGTACAAACCGGCTGCAAACCTATACGTGTACAATATGCAGGCGAGTGAATTTTCTGATTGTCGCGCGCGTAAACAATAGCCCTGGGCAGAGATCTATCGGTGCGGCATACGAGTATGTCTATCTCTGTCTCTCTCACGAGCGCATACCACGTGGCAGAGTTGCACAACCTCGTGCAGTGTATGTGTGTGTGTGTATGTGAGCTTTAATCTGCGCGGGAAAAGCGATTGTCAATGATCGCGCGTATACGTGTATAGGATAGATGGTATAGATATATAGTGTGCAAGTCGTTCGATGAAGAAAAGTCGCGCGATGTGGCGCAAATAGCCTCGTACGACCGATGTAATGGGTGACGCGAGTGCGTCTCGTGTCGTTGATTCGTCAAATGATTACGAGGAAGCGATGCGTTAAACTTGGATGCGCGCGGCCGCGCTCTAACTGCATATACAATAAAGACGGTCAAAATAAACAGCAGGGAGTAAACACGAGTAGCGCGGTTGATCTTGTATTATTGTAAACATTGCCGGGACTATAATTAAGTATATATGCTCTCTGGGTTGGGTTATATAGTGTAAGAGAAACTCGCCAACGAGCATTTGGCACGATGACATTATGGCTGCGACACACATACACTGTACATTACCCGTCAGTTATACCAGGCCACAAATAATCGAGCGATACGACTGCAGCTCTGTCGATAGTACATTCGTATCGGAGATCGGCAAGCGGGGATCGACATACGATCCACTTTTCTTTGCTCGCAGCCGCCGCACAAGTGTACCCGCACGCGTCTTGTATTATAATCTCTCGACTCGCGCTCTCCGAGCAATTGTTGACGTTGGTATTTTAATACCACCGCCGAGTTTTTACGTCTGTTTCTCTATCACACGCGCGCGCGCGAGCTTTGATCTGTTTGTGTATACAACGTATGTAGAATATAGCATCAAGCTCCAATAGCTGCACAGACTTCCGTCTTGTTGCGTGTGTGCACGCGAGCTCCACTTTCAGTGTGTACACCTCTCATCATCGTTTAGATCGTGCAGTGTATATATATATATATATATATATCTACTCAGTTGCGTGCAGGTTGTTATTAATAAAGACGCGGCGGGCGGCGCTCCTCTGTTCTACGAAATCGACGATTAGCGCTGGTCTTTTATCTGTGTATACACTATCCACTTGATTTTCTATTCTTGCGTAATTGGCTCCTCACGCTCTCTCTCTCTCTCTCTCTCTCTCTCTCTCTCTCTCTCTTCTAATTACACGCCGCTTCGTGACCTGGCTATATTTACTCTACACGTGTTTCGAAATTAATTGTATCGCGTGTTCGGTACAACATATACTAGAATTAAACTATGAATTAAATTTAGAAGACCTAATGATCTGCATAGACGACGCTTGGATGTTCTTCATACCGTTGCAGTGTATGGCATAATATTCAACAATGAACGATTCACGGATCGCGAAATCGATCGCCAATGTTTATATAGCGGAGCGTCAAATCGTACGCATATACATCGCGACAAGGTTTCCACAACCGATTTTCCATGTATGTGTGTAGACATCGATCCAATATACTTTTTGGTCGAGTGTACGTAATCCTGTGAAATTTCGCAAGCGAATTAGCGCATCCTGCAGTAGGTATAGCAAAAACCGAGTGCCGTTCGATTACACACACACACACACACACTGAGAGAGAAAGAAAGATATAAATCGTCTGGGTCTCAAGGGGTACGAGTCCGCGACTCGCTGCATAATAAATAAATCTCGCCGTAATCTCATTCCCATTCTCGAGCTCTCGCGAGCTGCCAAGATGTTATCGGCCCTGCAGTGTTTTCCGTTACGCTCTCGCGAGTCCCGCGCGCGCGATGAAAAACATTGGGGGGGACCAACGAAGTCATCGTCGGTTAAGTATAATATATATGTGCGCTCGCGCAAGCGCCAAAGCGACGATGACAGTTAATGAGTTCACGAGGAAACGCGGAAAGACGACGTTATTTATATGTATTGGAAAGCGAACTTTTATCTCGGCTGGAGTGTTTCCGTTAAGCTGCGGAGGTTCGATGGATGGAATTGAACTGATCGACACATCCGAAGAGAGAAAACACGGATTTTTTTATTCGTTCTCGCTGCCGCGAGGTTTTTGTCGCGTGGACACTTTTTTCCCAACTGCGCATTAGTTAAGGAAAATGCTGCGCTATATGAATTCTCTCTCTCTCTCTCTCTCGTAAAAGGAACGGTATAATGTCGCCGCGGGACTGATGGCGAAAATAGAAGGCAAACGTGTCATTGCGATGGAATACATATATAGCAGAGCGAGTGTGTGACGTTACAGAAAAACAAAACGGGGAAAAAAACAACGATAAAGTGAGCACAGCTTTGCCTAGACTTACCATTCGCATATCTCCGGGTACAGTATTTCGTTGTTCACCTCGAACCTGCGAAAGAGCAGAATGATAATTACTCTTTGTGTATATATACGTTTGTCATCGAGGTTCGCGGGATGAAAAAAAGAAACGTTTGCGGTTGAGAAATCATCGTATATTATTATGCAGATACGAACGCGTTTGTTGGTCAATCTTTCTTACGCTTTTTGCGCGAACATATATGTATATTTCATTATAATGTTTAACTGATTTCTTCTCGAGAGGGACCGTATGTAATGTGCATGTCAGTGGAAATTTTTGGGTAAACGCGTGAAAGTATATAGCCTTCTGCATGACGATCGCGAGGGAACATTCATTGACCTTTTTATATTTCTTTGCCACTCAATCGGTTCTCTGCGTTGTGCAATTCTTGTATACGCGTATATCCATTCTTTAATGATATCCTGCCACATTTCCAACTTTCGACCAATTATTATCGTTATTTACTTTTCGAAATTGTGTTTTTGTGAACTGCCAATTTTCGAATTCGAAGATGAACGAACACGCGCACGTATAGTTTGGCAATGGTGGTAATTATCATCGGTTACAAAATCGACAAATAAGTACATTGCAATTAGAAAGATGCAAAGTAACGTGGGTTATAAAAATTCATTAAAAATTACAATTTTTTTACGAATCTTATCATGTAAACGGAATACCTTAAAGTTTAATAAAAGTTTATTTTTACAAGATAATTATTATATTTTTTCCAATGTAACAGTTTTCAATGCATGTAGGCAATAATAATGGTTTTACAATAGGCAATCGTGTACCTCGTCAAAACGAAGCGCATAGCAATTAATACGATACGCGGCGACACTGTGACCCAATCGAATTAAATTTAAATATACCCTCAATCGTTCTTCCGCGCTAACACTCGTGCAACGATTCCACAAGCAAATTACTCCGTTTTTTTTTTGTTTTCCCCTTGTCGATCGCTTTAAATACGAGGCTACAGTCACTCTGCTTCGTTGCGTCGATTTGCGCAACAATCAACGCACATCAGCCGACTTTGCAAACACACACTCACATGCTACACACATATAATAGAGATATTATTATACTCACTTGTCGATGCCGTCGAACGTCGCCTCGTTGCTCGTCAGATTGCTGTCGCTGTTTACACCGTGCTGAAACACATTTAGACAGAAAATGCATGAGAGCGGGAGAAAAAAAAAAGTGGGTTCAAAGCTTAAACTGTGCAAGAAATCGCGTCGCGACTCTACGTAACGTGTATATGTATGTCGACGAGTCTATACATTTGTTTCTGTCTTACAATACCAAATCGACGTATAGTCCATCAGCTCGTTGTAAAAAAGTGCGAGGATAGTACAATGTTATGCACTCTAGGGTTTCGACAATTATGCATATATATATACATATGCTGATCAACAAAGAAGTAAAATTAACGCGTCACCGTGGAACTTGCGTTGGAAAAGTTAAATTGTGTATTCCAATCAAAAATCCCGTTTTTTCATGCGTGCCGAGAATACCAAACGATAGATCATAAAATAAAAATGCATCGGAAAACGATCGGCATACGTATAGCGTGGCTCCTAAGGATCGGCATGCGCCCTTAAAAGTGTAATAAAATACGTCATTCTCGAATGATAGTATACCCTTTTTAAAGACCCTTTTAGACGTATGCCCTTTAAAATTCAACAGTTTTTGGCATAAAATGCACAATTATCTAGACTTTCACCTGTATAACCATGTACAAAATGTTTAAGTACTTGCGATGATAGTATAGCATTAAAGTAAGATTGCAAAATGACCGCACCATTAAAAAACTGATTCAAAGTGGTCAAAAGTTTAGGTTACTTTTCAATGATAGTTATAACGTATGCCATCGTGATTTTTGTTAAACATTCATATAATTATACATGTTTGTCGAACGGCATATATACGAATCGGTTGGAACGAATATGCAATTCCTCTAATTTGCAATTTTCCTTTTTATACACAATATTTCCTATAACGTACACCCATCCGCGAGAAAACGCAACAGCGAAAGCCCGTAAGCTATTTATTCAAATTCGATAATTTCGCGCGTATATAAACAATAGGCTCGGGCATACACAAGCACAGACGAGCAATCGTGTCGTTCTTAATCGCGCGAAACGTGGAGAAGTCGCTCTAACAGGATGATCCCGGCGGTGCGCGTGCAGATAAATATAACGAACCAGCAGCAGAGCGGCGTTCATGGCCGGCCTCCGCATAAATATTTTTCTCGCTCGATATACGCGCGCGCGAATACATCGTGTGTATACGTGACCGCGGTAACGTTGCGCGCCTATCTTCTCGCTCTCCGCAGCAGAAAAAAAAAACAGCACACACACAATCCGCAGACGCATCGCTTAAAAGTTCAATGACACAGATTCAGTTTTTCTCCCCCCCATTATTGCCGCGGCGAGAAGTGTGTCTTTTATTACACTCACATATATATATTTGCGTAAGCGAGAGATGAGTTGCGAGTTTCGTTGCGTTTTTTTTTTTTGTTGTCACAGAAGGTGTCACAACTGTGTGTACTATATGCACCGCGCTGATTTTTAATGGCTGGCAGCATTCTTTGAATTCCTGCTTTATAAAGTTTAACGCGCGCGCAGTCTTTTTTAATTTTCATAGGCTGATGGGTTAGCCGGACTTTTTGCCGGCGGTGTATTTATCCGTAATGCACGTTTATGAGACTTTTGCAATGCAGCAGTACCACCACGAGCGTCTCTCTCGTTGAAGCTCGAGTGGCTAATAAACCGTCGGTCAAACGAAAAGAAAAAGACGCGTATACGTTGCTATTACAATTTGTACGTCGATCGATGGCGATTTCGTTTCCACAAACTGGATAATCGCACGCGTAAACTTTCGACGATTATCAATAGGTGAAAGTTTCACGATCACTGGGCAGTATATATAACGCGCATACGTTTTGCATGCGATTCAATCTGCGATCGATCTGCGATTCCAGCAGCAGCTTAAGTTTGTTTTGCCGCTACATCGCGCGATCTTTGCATCGAAGAAAAATACTAGGAATCCCAAGTCACAAGCGACTTATTGTTAAGCCGTGTTCGGTATATAAGCAAAGCATCGCCTCGAATGCGTGTTATCTTATCTATCGGGAGCCCATGTGAACGCAGACGAGCCAATATTATGGGTCACGTGAATTAATAATCCGAGATGCCTGTCTGTGTGTGTGTGTGTGTGTGTTGTGTGCGCGATACACGACCTACAAAACGCGATGCCGCGGTGAACAACAGACACTCGTATATAATACATACACACTAGCGCGAGTAAAAGTGGCCGTTTACGTAATTTCGTTCGATTGAAAAGCAATCGTACGTGCTATATATGTGTGTGTATACGCGGGCGATGTAGAGACAGCTCGTGGAAAGACGAGATATAGCGAATTGGCGCGAGAGCGGTTTCTATTGTAGGATTGAAAGCGCAAGTTTCCTTTATTATAAATGAGCTTTCGGATTTCGTGTGTATAGATGCCTCTATTCGATTGGAAATCGGGGTTTGAAAATATGTTCGTATGCTTTATTCGAACGTCGATCGAGAAGAACGAGCGATGGTTCATGGAAATCAAGCTTTTTACGCTCTTATCGTATTAAATTCTTTTTGAGAGAAATAACTGTGTGTTCTTTTTTGTATTTCATAAAGTAAACATCAGTGTGTGACATTCGTGTCAAGTGCCGATCAAAGGCATCGCTATATAAAAACCCGCTGCATATTCAAATATGTATAATAGCAGCGTTTTTGCGATGAAACAGCTGAATGCTTACATGTGTAGAGAGAAAAATACGATGCAATGTAAGCCTAAATCACATATATTGATATTGCGAGCGGAGTGTGGGCTGTGATCGTTATTGCTGTTAGTCGTCGTGCATGCACACGTTGCTAACGCGCAAACATTGATTCACGTGTATTTCTTTCCTTTTTACATACATACAGATTTTCGACAAATACCAGAGAGTGCGGAACAAATATAAAACGCCACGTTGTAAAAGCGATTATTGTTGTAAGAGCACGTATCTTAAGAGAAGATATGAAAATTTACAAAATAGATGCACAAGCTCATACAGTAATATACCACTTAATGCCAATTAAAAGTATGCGTTTAGCAAAGAATAACATATGAAAGTCGAGATCAAGAGGGTAAAGAATGCAGGAATGAAAAATTACAGAGGATCGAGATTAGCATTCGATATGCTCGTTAATATAACTCGTGTGCAGAATGCGTGTAATTTCCTGAGCGCGAATTCCAGACCTGTGTGCAAATTGCAATCGGCAAGAAATTTAATTTATACGCTTGCGAAGAAAACAAAAAGAAGCTCTCGGCCGAGGAAACGATGATACAACGATTCACTTCGTGAATCGACGGAATATTCGTATGGACTTTGACTCCATCGTCCCGTAAAGGCCACGCGATGATTAGCGAGGTCTTATCTCGTCATCTCGTTAAACAACAGTTAAAGAAACTATGTAGCTTTAAAGAAAACTGGTGCCTATACTATCATCTCGTTATAAATAAAACATCGAGTGCACGACCAAACAGAGCAATCAATGGCCATCTCGCAGATCTTTTAGCACACACACGAAGCATCTTGAACTCCTTTTCAACGAGCATTTGTCATCGTTGTCCTCGATATTCCAACTCTAGTATATGCGTGACATAGCGATAAACAAAATTATGTGCATTTTCGAGAGAAACAGAACCGTTCGCATCGCATAAACAATATATTTATTTTTCATGTTAATGCAGAATGGAAAAAAATAGAAGTATATATAGAATAGTAGTCCAGACGGTCCTCGATTATTCCTTATTCCATTATCGATATTACACTCCGGTATATTTAACGAAGATTGCGCATCGGACGAATATAGAGAACAGCCGTCACAGTTCAGCTGGACATTTTTTATGCATCAACGTATTCGTCGGTTTGTTCAGCCGCTATTTACAGGACCGCATATATATACGCGAATCGCTCGAGGTTTTATTTCCGGTGGAGTTCGTCAAATATTTGAGCGGCCGACATACGTAAGACGACTGGATCGACCATTTTATATTTTCTTTTCCTTCTATATGCATGCATGCCCGGACGCCTTATATACATATATACCGCTAATACAATGCGTCATTACACTTCCGTCACGATATAACGTGTGTGCCGCAACTGCAGATTCGCGGTTTAAATGTCACGCATTTGCATTGGAGTTAACTGATTGTTGCGGTGTATACACAAACCGTACAAGTGCAGGAACGAGGCGAGTATATCGTATATATATATATATATATATACGAATGAATTTATTTGCAAAATTAATAAGCGAAGGGGTTTTTACGAGCTTCTAAAATTAGCAAAGCCTACAATGATAGGATGCGGAGCTGTTAAAGACGAAAATAGAATCTCGCTTTGAAGTTGGACTTTAATGTATTTTAATTTTTTTCGTATGCTGAATAAATTTAAGTATGTAGCGCTAGTCATTAAATATATCACATCGCACTTCCGTTGATTTCGCATTGAAATTATTTTCCTCTACTTTTTTTAATTTCACGATAGGAATCGCTTCTAATTTTTCACGATCGATGTATCGAAAGAATGCAAAATCCAATTAATCCGTATCGAGTAGGTACCATCCTCTAAGAGGCGATACACCACATCGATCAATCATTGAATCAATAAAGCAGCCATCAAAGGTGTCCAGGTTATTCAGAAAACTATCGTCAGGTCGAACAATATGATCTGGAAGGCATGGAAGGGATCGATCAAGGAGAAGAATGTTTACGGATTCCGGTATCACGTAAGAGCGATCGGTCAAGTGAATAAAGAAAAAGAAAAGAGAGCAGCGTGTTCACCTCTCCGCGTTATGTACAATGGGCGATATTACCGACCTCGTCATTACAGTCGATTAATCGAGCATCGAGCGATGTCGAGTCGATTCCCTCATGGGCGCATGGCCGCCGTCGCCGCAGCGATAAGTGATTTGCAAACGTACATAGCGAGGAGAAACGGGAGTGCGAGTATATAGGCAAATGAGCCAATCGATAGGTCGGCGAGAAGCGCTGCAGACGTTCTCCCGCTAATAGGACGCGTCTACTTTCATATGCACGTATGCTGCAGCATCGATGGCGACCGATTCACCGAAGCGCATTCAAGTGGCACATAAATGCGTGCACTGTGTGCGTGTGCATATATATGTATAAGAATGTGCAAGAAAAAGAACCCACGCGCTCGATGCACGTGCCACTCGCGCGGAGAAAGCCCTCTTCTACATGTACAACGATATTTTTCGGCGTATTCGGCTAAATACGTGTGGGCACACGTTTGGGCTTTGTCAGCGAAATATTTCTCTTATTTACGTCACAACGGCGGCGTGGGTCTCTCTCGACTCTCCCTTGTGTCCGTCTCTATCTGTACAGCACGTGTACGTCACTGTGTTTATAATGTATGTGAGAGAAAGAGAGAGAGAGAAAGGTTCTCCGGTCGCTCTGTTATTCCGACGTTTTTCGCTGCACTCGGTGTGCATTTATATAGCGGGTGTCAACGTGAGGTGCGAGCTATACATGCCGCTAAACTAAGTTTAAAAAGAGTCGCGAGAGCTGCTTGTATTTAAATTTTTATTGCGATATGCCAACGACGAACACGACGACGCCCAACGTCAGGTTGCATTGTGTATCGATTGTCTACTTATATACTGAGAAAACATTTTTTTTTTTTTTTTATTAATGGAAACTCGTTACGTGCTCGTGCAGTTGCATACTTTATTTTTTAAATCATTACGCGGTAAATGTGTGTAGAATTAATTAAAATTCAGGCTAAATTTTCGAATTGTTTATATTTGCTGTACCGGTCTTTATTATTCTTGCTGACCAATCATTTATTTAATTTTGATGCTAATGTTAATTTTAGTAATAATTAAATAATAATTAATTTTTAGTATCTTAGAATTTTGTTGTTGTATAAAGGGCTTACAGCCCGATTGATGTATTTTAAATAAATAAACAAGTAAATAAATAAATTATTCGAGCATTTTAAACATTTATTCATGCAGCTGATGTAAAAAGTAGAGATATAGGTATATGGGATATCCGGCAAATTTATCAAAGGAAAAATCGCGTATTTACGGAACATTACCACGTCGAAAAACGCTCGATATATGTTCTGCACTCGGAAAAATAACAAACGGAATCGCTTTATTTGCTGATGCATATATCCAGTTGAAGGCTAAAGTCGACATAATTCAATTTTCTCATTTCACAAAATTGACCATTCTGCTAATTTTATCTCATCGCAAAAAGCTTTGAATTTTCAGACCTCATTTGGAAATCTCGATCCATTTTATATAACAAAAGAAAACAGCATTCCCTTCACTTTGTCAAGTTCAAGAAAAACATCTGTCCCGAAAGTAACGATCTAGCAGTAAAATCAAAAAGGAAAAATTCTATTTGAAATCACAAGATTCCCCTCGCAAGCAGAAACATTCCAATCAAAAGAGACGTATAGGTATTTCGTCTCGCGAGAATTCCTCAGCTAATCAAAGGAGTCATTGTGCAAGGTGTGCAACATCAAGAATCAAACGTATTTTCCCTTCGCATTCCTATACATGCGCAGCATTCTCTCCCAAGCCAATCAAGCATTCTTTTCATGTGTGCACCTATTGGACGCGTGTGTGTGTGTGTGTGTGTCTCGACACCTTTGCGCTCATACATATATAGAAACGCAAATACTGCACTAGCTTCGATATTTCATCAAACTTTGTCCCTATAGTAATCAGTGAATTTCGGCTTCCATCTCTCACACGCTCTCTCAATGCAAAGATGGTGCGATCGTTCCGCTTTGGAATTCGCTCTTGGAGTGTCTACTCTGTCCTTGGCATAATTTCCTCTTCCCAAAGCTGCAGAGACGATGCAATTGAGCGCGCACACCGACGGCACAAAGGAGCTGCTGCTGCAGCCGCGTCTTACCCCCTGTTTCCATTTGAGAATTGCGAAATTCCTCTTTGATATAGGTATAACTGAAAGGCGAAGGTTACAAGGCAAGGTACAAACACCGTTGGTTGTCTATCAATGGTTTTCCTCCAAATTGCTTCTGTCACTCTCTCTCACTCACTCTCTACGAATCAATATCAATCGCGTAAACGAATCATTTTACTGATGATATAAGCAGAGGCGGTTGAAACGTATAATAGGACGAATATCTAAACGACTGTACGAGCGCGCGTCGGTGGTAAACAATTTGATTCGCCCCACCATACACCGAGCGTTCGTTTATTGCCATCCGCTCGATTAAGTATATGTATATACGTATATCCTCGGGTATGAAGCACCGCGACTGCGTCAGAGATGGGCGATCGTGTCGCATAAACACCAAAAACACCCGAGCATATATGCATATATACACTGCAGCCAAGGAGTTCGCCACGTTAGCGATCCCCTGACTCATCCACGCTTATAAACACTCGATTACGTCTCTCTTCGCAGCGTGAAATTTCTTTTATTATAACGACCGAACGTCCGCCTGACTTTCTTTTATATCCCCTCTCTCTCACACATACACACGTCGCAGCTATATACTCTTATACGCGAATAAAATAAAAAAAAAAGAGGAGATTTCAGCGAGTTATACGGGCAAGAATATAATATATTTCCGCGCTTCTCAGACGCGAAAACACGCGTGACTCTCTCTGAAGTTTGAAGTTTCCGGCTGGATTGTTTATGTGTGTCTCGAAGCCGAGCTCGAAGCCTCGAAAACACTCTCTTGATGTCGCTGCGACGCGAGGGAAATTCGCTCGCGCGTATGCAAGTCTGTGAATGTATAGGGAGGGAGCGATGCGTGTATATAGACTTTCGTAAAGCGCTGCGAGGAGAGGAAGTGCTTACTTACCTCCTCCCGTCGCCGCCAAATCTGGAAAGCGTGATAAATATTGCCGCTCGAGAGTTATTGACTCGTGCCTCGTGCTCTTGCAGGGAGTTTCGAGGAAACATTGTTGTGGCGCGGTTTAATGGAGCTGCCGCGACGGTTGCGCAATGGACTGATGTATAATTTGACGAGTCGAGGATCGATGCAGACGAAGAATGACGGAGTTTTTGCACGCGGGTGGCTGCAAGGGTTTCCTCGTAAAGGCGGATTCTTCGTAAACACGAGTACATGCAATATTATAATGCAGGGGATAATAAACGCAGATAACGCAACACTGTTATACATATCCGTTTCATTATTCTTATCTAAAAACAAACACACTTTGTTTACGATACGGGAAAAACAGAATGTAAATATACAGAAGCGCAAATAGACAGAAAGTATAATATATATAAAGTAGTGAATGTCCGCGATGAATAGGTCTAATGTATACTTTTGATTATCTCTCGCAGATAATTAACGGATGGATTATATTAACTTTCAATTAGAATATAGCCTCTTTATGGATTCGCTAATTCCATGCCAATTACACGATAATAAGGTGTACTAATGAAAAATAATTGTATACACATGCAAGTCCAATTAGTGACATTGCATCGGTCGACGTACACACACATCAAAAAGTGCAGACGTCATAATAAACTTTCAAACTTTACGAGAGATAACAAATCTCCGCAGCGCTAAAAACCCTGCAACGATATGCTCCGAAAGAGAGAGAGGCATGAGCGCGCGTGAAATACGCACAAAACTGTGGGAAGTTTTTCGATTCCCATCAAGATCTCATTATTATATACTTATTACGAGGGAATAAGTACACCGCGCGGCTATGGTCACGAAAGAGAATACAATATTCGGAGGATTTGAACAGTGCATACGCGATTATTATATGTGAGTGCAATATCGTCGTGGATACACGTAAACACTGCACCTGTCGAGTGAGAGAAAGCTACGTCCCCCGTGTACACGCGACTTCCTATATTGTAACGTTATAAAAGAGCTCGGCGAAGTAATGACGCACGAGCGCGCAGGACTTCCAAGTATCTTATACGCACAAAATACACGCTCAAGTGTGGAAAATGCTATCGCGTGTATAATGCAGAGATTTGTCCTGCGCCTATTTGCGCCTCGAACGGACAATTAAAAACTCTTTTTTTTCTGCATATACCTGTTTTGGAAAAGTACAGTTCGCGATTGTGTGCGTATGCGATATTTTTGCGTTCGATTAACCAATATATGTACATTAATGCGAAAGCTGCGTAAGTGAAATAGTCATCGTGTGTAGCGTTTTACGAGTATAAATAACGCTATTCGCGCACCGTAATGACGCGGAGTGATAAAAATATAATCGTTCCGCGAAGAAATCATATTCTCATTCAATTTTATATTCATAGTAAGTACACGGATACGACATCAACGCAGCTTTATCGGCCCGATAAAATATGTCTCTAGTACATAATCGACGATTCACCGTAATTCTCCGATCCGCTAATTTTCTTCACCCGCTCAGCGCGCTTTATTCCTTCGAATCGGCTAATCGTTGTTTACATTCGCAACGATCCACGCAACGTCACTCGGTTTATATACTCGCTCTATCTACCAACGCTTTCGAAATATTATATGGCATATATTCCATGCTCCTGGCGTGTGCGAAAAAATCATATCTCGGATCGCATCGATTCAATGTATATACCGACGATACGAGGCAACGATAATTAGCGCAGAAACGATTGGAGCCGGGCAGACGAGTTTATAAAAGAACCCGGAAATTCGCAGTCGCAACGAGCGCGAGACGTGCGAAGATAGCGAGAAACCGGGCGCTAGACTTCATTTAAACTATAGCCCAAGAAGAGGAGTCAGCCTCAGCTTGTACCGAGAGTCTATCGGCTGTGTGTATATAAGCGGCGAAACTTTCCACGAGTCGCGCGGGGCCTTTGCGTTTGGCCTTCTAACTAAATTTGCAGAGAGCCACCGGCAGCTATGTAGAAACCTATATATACAACGTGCCACGGAACGCGGATAGAGAGACCGAAAATTGGCCTCCTCTCGTACGCGCCACCACCGCAACCGCCGCCGCCACCGTTGCGCGTCAATTATTCCCGTCCTGCAGAGAGGGAGAGAGGGAGAGAGAGTTAAAACATTGGCCCCCCAGGGCCGTTACAGGAATTTTCCGATTTAATAATAGAAGGAACGAAATAAAACTCTGCTCCCGTGTTAGTCGAGGCGCAGCGAATCGCGATTAACCGTTTGCGAAATACTTTTACAAGGCGAACTTTTTCGGCTCTGTTCTTTTTTCTTTTTGTTTTGCGAGAGATTTCGCGAATGGAGAGTTTGGCGTTTGAGGATCCGTTAAGACAGGTATATATTGGATCGTTGCGGATGGAACGCTGATATATAAGCGAGCGACTACAGTGTGAAAATGTTACTTTGGAAAACATTGGAGATTATAAGTTGAATTATGGCGTCAATAAAGCTGCTCGTAAAATGTGTTTACCGGTTTCAATATAGATAAGTCGGTAGACGGTAGTCGATACATTATTCGCGCTGTGTTTGCGACATTAAAATTATGATTTAAAACAGAAGCCAACATGTACATTTTCCATTCGTAACTTTTTTGCCCGCGATCGCATTGCAACGAAAAATAATGGACGCGCGCGCGACCTTGTCTCGTTTCTAATCCTAAGTTCAAAACAAAGTCTTTGCGATTAGTAACGCTATTATTATCACGCAATAATATTGCACAGAAGCATTCCTCCTTAATCATCTTATCGAAACACCCCACCGCTTATCCAAAGGTTTCACTTGATAACAAATAGTGTCAAAATTGTCACCTATACAGTACGTAAAAAGATCATAAAACAAACTCAGCATCAGGAAAAGTGCAAAACCAATACCGCCTAATTAGCATATTCATGAAATAAAAAAAAAAAACAACACAGAAACCGACGGAACCGTATCGATATTCCCTCTCATCTCTCACCACCCCATCGATATTCAAAGCCCCTACGGGCATCAGCTCTTGTTCTATAATAAAAGCCCAATGCATCAATAAAACGTAACGAATAGTCTGAACGAGCCCCCGGTAACTTTCCATAGCCTCGTGCACGCTCTCCTTTTTCCTCCCCTACTACTACCCAGAAGCTGTCTGCCACGAGACAGCAGCAGCAGCGGGCGGGAAAACCCTCGAAGCGAAGAATCTCTCTCATCCATCTTCTACCAGCCAAGAAAGAGAGAGCGAGAGAGAGAGAGAGAGAGAGAGAGTCAGGTCCCTTTCGACGAGCCAAGAATTATGGATTTTACAAGCTTCGGCTTCTCCCTAGACGCGATCGCTCGCGCAAACACGCCCTATTGCACCGGCGCAAAAGAACTCGGGCTTTTCTCTCCAACCGAGAGAGAAACAGAGAGAGTGAGTCAAATGCCCACCACACCGCGGAATGTTTGTGTTTTTTTTAACGCTTCTACTGCGTTATATAGCTACTACCGGATGTCGAGTGCGTTATATTCCGCGTTTTTTTATCCTTCTTCTTTTTTTTTTTTTTGCTTAATGGGCTTGTCACGCCGCGAGTTTTGCCTCGTAAAACCGGCTATGCACCGAGGACTGTAATCTAGAGGCGAAACGATGTAGGAGTAGTGCAATGTTTGCTTTATGATACGAGTAGCCGCTACGAGCTCGTGCGCATTGCTATATACTTGGGTGGATGTGTTTTTCAAGCTTTTCATTCACTCCGCTCTATCCCTCCTCTCTCTCTCTCTCCATCTCTCATCGTAGGCTTTTTATTGCCGAACTCTCCTTTTTTGCATTATTAGAAATAGTTTTGA
Source organism: Megastigmus dorsalis (assembly GCA_900490025.1). Taxonomy (NCBI): domain Eukaryota; kingdom Metazoa; phylum Arthropoda; class Insecta; order Hymenoptera; family Megastigmidae; genus Megastigmus; species Megastigmus dorsalis. Next base: position 149,060 of record UELU01145796.1, read on the forward strand.
AGAAAGGCAGGTATGGCTATAAAAATCAGATTGGCTATTTCGTTGTTGCGGTTGAGCGTGTGTGCACTGATTTTTCAGGATATTACTTTCTCCGCACAGTTCGAGGCAGTTATGATCCATTAGATTTAAAGATAGACGCGTTAGCATAATTAGAGATTCTAGCTGAAATATGTTTACTGTGAGATTTGGTTCGTTTAGGCTTATAATTTTGATACAGCAATGGAATTATTACGATTATAGATCATATTATAATTGTTTGCTTTACGAGCTTTACGCATTTCGATCAAACGATGCATCAGGAAATAGTCGCGATACGCCAGAAAACATTTGCTCTGAATAATTGTGGCAAGTGACACGGCGTCTTTGGGATAACGTTAACGAAACTTTTATATAGCGCTAAACAAAACTAGAATCTTCTTGGCACTCGGCGTCTAATTTCTCGGTTAAATTTAAAAGTGCCCGCACAAAGCAATTATACCCGAAGACTTAAATTAAAATATCATACTCAATTTGTAACACTCAGAAGTGTTAACAAATTAGTTAAATTAAAGATGATTCATTAGATATAAGATAATGACGTTTCATATAAATAGAGTAAATTACTAATTATTCACAATGAAGATTGCGCAAAGAATAATGCAAGTATATCATTATAATAAATAGAAAATAAAATCATTATTATAAGAAAATAAATTATTAATAATTAATTAATAATTGTACAAAGGAATTAATTTAAAAATAAAGTTAATATATTTAATAAGAATAATAAGTAAGAATAAAATCAGTTATTAATAAGAAAGCGGTTATAGGTAGAGAGTAATTAGAATTAAAATAAAATCGAAATATAATAAAAGCGAGAGAGAAGATATTCGACCGCTGAGAGCGTATCATACACACGCACGCTCACACACAATCAAGCCGCGAGAGAGAGATTCGCGCGAATAAAGCGCACACCTGCGTGAGTAAGTCACACCGACGAGCCGCCAAGGAGAGAGAGAAGTCGCCAGATGTCCCGATCGTGAAGACTATATAAACACGGTCGAATTCAATCAAATCACGCATTCTTGCACCAACTCCTCTAACCGAATAAACTCCTCATCAAAATTAATATTCTCCGTGATACTTTTATTCTTCCTTCACCGTCAAGCTCTGTCGACTAGTTGCTCGCTTGGTGCAAGCGGCAACGAACTCGCACAAAGTATAAAAATAGAGCGTCCTTGTTCCTCGCGGCTGGTCTGGAGAATATTGCGTTCTCCGGCGAATCCGCTGTACTAGTAATAGTACTGTGTCCTAATAAGTCGAGTAAGCATTGCGCTTCTCGACAAACTTAGGATACAGAGGTATATAAAATAACCCCTTCACGATCCATTACGCGATCGTGGAGGGACTTATTAGATATAAGTTTATATTAAGTAAATAGTCTCAACAAACCAAATACCCGTAACTGGGTTTTTCACGGACAAGGTGGGAAAGTAATAGTAAAAGATTATAAGTATTAGTTGTAAGTAATCTATCGAGTTTCTTGCAGCAAGTTAAAGAAGCATTGCGCTCCTTTAACGAACCTGCTATACTTATAGTATACCATCCAGTTAGGTGGATTTTCATTATGACGTCCATCGAACCTGGAAAGGTGAGAGGCTAAAAACTTTTATACTATTCAGTACACAATGGTTTAAAAAGTTCAGGGGGGAAACTCCTTTACAATTTTCAAAAAATCAATTTTTTTTTGCATAAAAAATTAGTTTATCCCTTCAAGAATATCGTGCAAAAGTTTCAAAGTGAAATTCAAAGTCCTATGAGAGCTACAGCCTTTGAGCGTGACTCATTTTAGAGAGCACCGCCCGTGTGTAAAAACTTAAAACGCGTTTTTCTAAAAACTACATTTTTTGAAATGGCGTAACTTCTCATTTAAAAACTAAATGACAGAACTTGCTCAAACATTCCACAAAGTTACTTTATAGTATTGTTTTCTATTTATACCTAAAGATTTAAACTTTCCTTATTAAAACAGTAATTTTTTAAACAAAAATATAACAAAAAAAACGGTTAAAAATTGTACTTTTTTTTTAAAAAAGAAGTCGAATTTACAATTTTGTAATTTTTTATGCATTTGTAGGTAAGCATAGAGCGAAATTATACTACTAATCGAAAACTGTTCCTATTTTTTGAATCAGATCATCCAAAAAAATTGGAGAAATTACGCCAATTGCAAAGTCGCTCGTCACGTTGCGAACTACGGCGCCGCATAGCACCGCCATTTTGTTTGTTTTTTTGAAATAAAAAATCATTTAAGGTTTTTTTGTAGTTTGTAAAAATGTTATTAAAATTCAAGAAATAATAAATATTTTTGTCTCCTCAAAAAAAATTCTTAAAAAACCCATCATTTTTTCGTTTCTAAAGGAGTTTCCCCCCTTAATCGACTCGATTCTCCTAGTCTGACCCATCCCATCCTCAATCCACTGAGTCTAGTACTCGTTCCGCCGTAAGCGGGACAATGCGCGTTTGTTTACGTTCGCAGTGAGAAAAGCTCCCTCAATATTTTCAGGTCTTTTCAATCTCAATATTCCAGGAGATAGAAAGGTCAAACCGGGGAAAATCTAAAGTGCCAGGGTGGCGACGTGCGGAGACCACATCTCCTTTGCCCTGATACGTTTGGGCGGAATTCATTTAAATTAAACCACCTCTCAAGACAAAACTAGGTCTCGACACGAATTCGACGAATTTTAATAGCAAAATCTATCAAAATTCTAACCTGTAACAGTGGAACGTTACAAATTAATCAGCGCATACATATAAATACCAGGTAATTGCATGCACCTAGTGCACTCACAGAAACTCGTCACTATAGATTTCACCATATTTCAGTTGAAATAAAAAATTGCCACGACTCGCGATAAAAGCAAAACACCAGCTTCTTTCAAAACATTCAACTCGTGCCGTCCGATATTGAAAGTTCCAACACGACCATTCATACGATCAACAAAGAGGCTTAGCATGGAAAAATATCCCCCGAGCTCCGTCTGACTCACCACGGCAAAACATAACGAAATAATAAAAGTACAAGTTTATCGCTGTACAAATTGAGCGTAATGTGGCCATCGTAAATGGAAAATGCCTTTCTGACTTTTTAATTTGGATTCGAGATGAGGTACACACAATTAAAGTGAAAGGCATCCTAATGTTCGGCTATACTTTTGCGTCTATTATGATGATGAAACCTATATAAGCTGGTGATGTAGATTATGCGTCACGAGCCGAGAAAATAGGAAAAAGTGTAGAAATGATTCATTAAAAAAAATGCATTATCTTATCGTCTCTACCACTTACCTACGCGCACTGACACCTTAATAACACCGATAAATCATTGTTTTACTTTAGATAATTGTTCACGGGAAAAAGGTGTCGTTCGCGTACAAGTGTTCACGCTGTTTATACTCCGTTGTTTATTAAAAACAATGTTTGTTGATGCTCGAAATAGCATTGCAAATAGATAATTTGATCAGAAACATCTGGCGTGTTCCGTAATAAGAAGAATAATTCAATAAGTAGATGTATACGTAATTCAACTTCATTTTCGAAATTACCATATCAACTTATCCTTTACATTCCATGTTTTTTATTTAAATCAACCTGATATTAAAGTGAAGCTATAAATATCTCTGATAATCTTTAACTTATAATCAAATATAAATTGCAGTTAAACTATGTTATCGCAGTTCAACGAACAAATCGATTTTCCACCACCAATACATAATATTACACCGTCATCGAGGTATAACAAATCATACAAAGTCCACAAACTCCGCTATATCATCAATTAAGTAATTTATTTAAAAAAAAAAAAATAATTACCAAAGTGAGCAGCAGCTTGGCACCCTTCTTGTTCAAAACGCTAGCCAGCTCGTCGACGTAGTAGACCTCGTCGACTTCGTATCGCTGCTGGAACTCCTTGAGGGTGACGAGTGTGCCCATCCAGGTGGCATACTCCTGTGGCAGCCGTGGGAAGAAGAGGATCGAGGCGCCGCTCTCGACATCCAGTACACCGTAGCAATCGGGCTCCTCGACGCCGAAACACCATTGGAAGAACGACTCCTGCGAACACATGTGCAGAGATCGTCCTTTTCAAAAACCAACGCACGCATATTGTGTGCAGCGTAAAAAAGTGTGTGACTGTATAGCAGATGTCGCGAGACTTTCTTTTTTTCACGAGGGGCAGTGTGTGTGTACGCGGGATAAGCGATGCTTTTTTTTGTTTTTGTTTTTTATTTTTTGGCCAGTGAACGTCGAAAGCTTTTGCAGTGAATTTTTGTCGAGTTTGTGTATGTTAGAGAGCAGTCGTTGCATTATTCATGAGAGAGTAGATTGAAAGGAAGAGGCCTGCGAGTATTTAATTTAAATAAATATTTATTTATTTATTCCGATATGAGAGAGAAATTGTTTGTTGGGATAGCTAATCGTGTTTATACCTGACGCAAAAAGCATGTATTTCATTGACGATATCCTCCTTTTATATGTTTAAATCGTTCTTTATAGGAGTATCGATATAAATATTTATTTAAAGCAAGTATATTTTTTTATTTCAATCTATCGGCTATAGATTAAAGTTTTATATTCATAACAACTTTTTTTTATACATTCGCTTTACAATCTCGTTATAAATCCATTTGATTATAAATATATAAAAGAATTAATATTGCAAAATCAATTTATTCGCTATTACTTTTATGTCTTTAATTAGAAAGCCAAATGTCAAAAGTCAGGCAAGCCCTTCACAGCATTAAAAATACAAAATTATCCATTCACAAATTTTATCAATATATTGAAAAAATTGTTAATTCATTGTCTTTTATATACCATTAGACATCGTATTTATTTATATATTGTACGTTAAATTATGATAAAATTAACGATGCATACACTTTGTTTGATCGGTCTTTGAAAAAATAAAATACTCAAAGGGTTCATCTTTCAAAATCAATAAATATCTATCCATCTTTTAAGTATTAAAATAGATTCTGCATATATATATATCTATTGAGAAACTCACCGAATTAGCACAATTTTCATTTTCAAATTTTAAATATTCATCCACCGTAATTAGAAGTTACCTGAAAAGGGCAAATTTATGGGAGGAGATTCGTCTCGCGCATAAATCAAACACTCAACGTTTCACAGCGCGCAGAAATAGCCGTTGCGGTCTATGCCTTACGAAATCCCCACGCAAAGAGAAAGCAAAACTCATTTTAATTCGAAAAGCCGCCAATCGCTCCAAATATCTCCGACTCCTTTGTCTCCTCGCGAATACATACATACACACACACACACACACACCCACACACGCACGCACAAAACGAGCATATACCCCGGGGAATTCCCCCGACCGTAAACGAAATTCAAATGTTTTCCACGCTTGCGCCAAGTGCATTATACAGTCCTTCAAAGGCAATTTTCACGTGAATTTCTCTCGTTCATCGACGCTTTTCTCGCCTCTCTTCTCGACAGAGGACTCGAAAAAGAGAGAATAATAACGCCTACAATATAGGCAGGATGGAGCGTGTATATGTACAATATATATATAGTCGGCTGAAACGAGAGGCACTAGCCACTAGCGAAGGAATATCGTCGATTCATGGAAGTGGAGGTCGAACAATATGTACAGGCTGTTGTAGGCGAGGGCGGAAATGCCAGGAGCAAGAGAGACGAACGTATATATATAGCGTCTACCACGAGCGAACTCGAGATATATATAGATACAGAGAGAGAGAGAGAGCGAGAGAGTGAGAGGCAGAACGAGGCTCAAGAGAAAGAGATATATAGTGTACGCAGGCATCCAATACAGACACACAGGCTTTCGCGGCTTCCCTCAGCTGTGTATAGACGCAGAGGCGTGAGAATTTTGTTTGTTTTGATTGAATTTGTGGGTGGAATTTTTTTCCGCTTATTCTCTTTTTCTTACTTCTTTATCAACGGACTCGTGACTCGTCGAAATTCGCGTGACTCATTTGTAGTTCGCTTTGCGTGCTTGCTTTTTGAACAAATAACACACGACGATTGAACTCTATATATAGGCATTTGTAAAAACAAAAGAAACTTTTGTACAAGCAAAGACATCCTGATCGATACCGCACGCTCATTTGCTCTCAAATCCATATGCGAAAGCCGCAGTATGACGTAACGCATCGCAAAAGGACTGTATACAACGCGAGCCCTTTCTCCCACTGCGCGCGCACACACGAACACACACACACACACACAGAGACAAAGGCGAAAACAAGAACCCGTGAACGATCAGCTCTGCAACACAAACTATAAATGCAAATTGCAACTTTCAAAATCATTCTCCGCGTTTTCGAAAGAAAAATCCAGCAATTCGAGCGTGCTCACAAAGATACACGCGCATACCCTCAGACACACACACAGATGTATACCCAACAGGAAGACAAGACAGAGAGAGAGAGAGAGAGAGAGAGAGAGGAGCTGCAGCAGCAGCAGTATACAGGATCGGCCTCTCGCGCGTCCCTCTCTCTCTCTCTCTCGGTTGAGTGTGCAAGGAAGAGAGAAGGCGATCGGCCATCAGGTCAACGCGCTCACTTGGCATAGCACGCGGTCTCGCTCTCTCGAGAAAGAGGCAGCAGCAGCAGCAACAGCAACAGCAACAGCAGCAGCAGACTGTGTGTGTGTGTGTGTGTGTGTGTGTGCAATGCGCAGGTATTATCTGAAATCAACTGTACATTCGACGCGCGCGAGCAGTGCAGGCCTACCTATATGCTGCTGATCCTGCTGCTGTGTGCATTGCGCACTGCAGACAGAGACAAAGCGAGTGCAGCCGCACTCTCTGTATATATATATATATATATATACCTGTATAATGCGCTCCTTTTCTTTTCGCTATAGCGAGGAATAGCTGCGCAGACAAAGCCGTCACTTTCTTCGATTGGATTGAGGCTCGTCTGTGTGTCTATATATTTATATATATATGATTGTTTGAAACTGGATTACGTATCGTTATGCGCACGGTGAAAGTTCGATTTTAATAAGGATCGAAAGCTGCTGCGGCTGCTGCTACGAGATCTTTGCAACGGTATGACAGCTGTGCTTGTAAGCAAGTGTTATATGCACGTGGCTTGAATTACTTAGTTAAACCGCGATCTTTGAATCGAGCGAATATCACTTTTATAGATGGGCTGGAAACGAGGGTCAAAGCTGTTTCAGCCAGCTCGGAACCTATATAATCTCAATGAACTAAGTATTGTCATTTTTAATATACGCAAGAAAAAAGGAGGATTTTTCTCAGATGAAAATTAAGCTATTCCATACAATCGCGATCGTGTGACTATCTTAACCGGTACAATGAAAATTCCTGCACACTGAGCAAACGCTCCTTTACGAGAAGTTGAGACGATATAGAAATTGTAATGGGATATTCGCTTTAAATTGACGTTCATTTACAGACTGTTTACAAAAATGTAAGTTTACTCGCCTACATATGCCATACAATACGGCGGTATCGCGTTCCTCAAAGAAAAAGAGGAATTCCATTGTATATTACCTGCGGGCCTGGCGTTCTAGAGCGCGCCGAAGCAAAAATTCACTTTATACTTTCAATTCTCAAAGCGTATAAAGCCATAGCGGACAACGTATCAAAATTACCAGCGTTCGTACACATAAAACGAAAACAATAACGTACATAGTAATGCCTTCTCGCGTTCTACCCGCCTGCGCACGAAAATAATAACGAAATAAGAATGTGGGCGCGCAGTGCAGAAAAGTGTGCACCTTACACATTGTGGCCAAAAATTGCTGACCTAATGAAGGCTCGTATCAAACTGTGCACTTATTCCAGAGAGAAAGAGAGTCGAGGGGGGGGGGGAGAATATGTGCAATCGACGAAAGCATTTACTTGTTAACGCAGCGTTTCGGAGTTTTGCGAGAGTATACACGAGCGAAGGAGGAGAAGAAGAAGAAGTAGGAGGGGGAGAGGAAGGGTTCACCTGTTTTTTCTTCGTCCTTTCCGCCGAGTCAGCTGCAAGCAGGATATGCGCTCTCGGGTTCCTCGGACGCTCTCTCTCTCTCTCTTTCTCCGGTGCGCGTAGACAGCACAGAGGACGGCAGGTTTAAAGGTAATTCCACTGCAGCGTGAAGAGGAGTTCGAGTAGCTTTCTCTCTCTCGTCCTTACCTCCAGGGCCGTAATGTTTTCAAACCGCTTACGGCCCTTTAAACGCCTTATTTTCCGCCTTACCAAAAGCATATGTATATATATATATACCTCTTAAATATATCTTAGCACCGAAAGCTTAGTATATAATCTAAAGCCAACTCTCTGAATTGTGCGAAATTCGCGAATAACTTGACACTCGCGTAGTCGCGTCAACTTTGTTTCTTTTTCTTTTTCCATCGGCGCATACCTTCAACTCATATTGTTGTCCGTCCATACATACACATACAGAGTGTCATATATCAACGTAATTGCTCGCTCGCTTTTGACTTTTCGAGAGAATTTATTCCGCGCAAGAATCGCAGACGTGTGCGGGAGCATTAATTTTTCAAGTGCGGCGAGCGAGCGCGCCTTGCGTAGAGCGAGCTGCTTCGCGTTCCTTTTGTTGTCGGGTAATAAAATAAGCTCGAGCGTAAAAAGCGAGCGCGGAGAGAAGAAGAAAACGAGAAAAAGAGGGGGGAAAAGAGAGAGAGAGAGAGAGAGAGAGAGAGAGAGAGAAACACAACGGCTAGAGAGATTTTATTGCAGAAAGCATAGTCGACTGATTTATATCGGCGCCCATGACAACTTCGCTGCTGCTGCTGCTGCTGCTAACGTATACTTAACGCCGCGGTTTATATTATGCGCTCGGTGAATTACCGCAACGCGATACTAAACAAATGCCTGGCTGCACTTTTATTATATAATTTAATTTGGACATGTACAACGATCGTTCAATCCCGTTACACAAACAACGTTTTATGCGTATCGATTGCGTCTTGTATAAAAAAAAACCTTAGAAAAAGTTGGGTCTTTTAAGCTAGCATGTCAATTCCGATTGAATCTATATATATATATTAACTCTGTACAAGTTGAATCACGTACCGTGCGAACACGCGCGCGCCTAAGCTCGAAAGTCGCGGCTATATAACGAGAGAAAAAGACTGTACTATAATATCAGCCTTGAGGGCAGTCGATTTCGGCTGTTACATTATTAGGCGTGCCACAACGTTCGAAAGTGAAATCACGCGAGAGAGAGAGAGAGAGAAAAAAACGATACAACAAACAGCCGTGCTCGAGAATCTCTTTGAGAATGCGAGCGAGCGAGAGAGAGAGAGAGAGAGAGGCTGAAGAAAAGGTGCCAAGGAAAAGTATATGAGCCGGCTATTTTATCGGGACGAACAGGTACAAAAGAGTGAGAGAGTGTGTGTGTCTCATAGGCGTATAGTAGTTGTAGTAGCGCACCTGTCTGAATGGCCAACTGACGTCGGTGTCGTTGAAGGGCACGTCCACGCCGCCTTGCAGCAGAATGTAGCCGCCCGGCAGTTTCGCTTTCGTATTGGTCCGCAGTCTGTCGAGCAACCGATTGCGGTTCTCCGCGAACAGCGACATCGGCACCTTCAGCGTGTGATCGCCTCTTACGAAATGTCCCGAATCCATCGTGCCGTTTCTGAAACATATAAACCAGGATCGATTTGTTGTTGTTGTTGATGCTGCAGGTTTAGCTGCCGCGAGTGCAGCGTTTATTGAACTTTGAGGAACGGTTTTGAATAAAGTGCTTATTTTTACGAAAGAAGGGTTTGATTATATGAGTGGGCGATAAAAGAACACAATGACTCCAAAAGAATAGAATATTATTTGCTGTTAAAATTGAGCTATTTTCTTTAAATAGTTTATCAATTCGTTTTTTATGGAGTGACCTATTACTATTAATCTGGGATTAAAGAATTAAAGACTGGACAACATATTTCTTATCGAAGACGAATTATCATATTTCGAATAATTTAATTGCAATACTACTTATTTTCTTAGCTCTAATCCGATATCAACATAATATTTTCAATGTAAAGCTTATTCCTAACAGTTTAATTGAATAAAGCTGAACAGCAAGTTCAATTTACGTAATAATAATGAATTGAATTTATCATCAGTTTCATTTAATTGATAAATTACACAATTTTCCCTGAAAAATTAATACGCACGACTTTAGCCACCTTAACTTATATATTATTGAACGCGCCGCGGAAAGAAAATTATGCAAGCTTCGGGGGCGTGGAGGCATGAAAAATCAATAATCAATCACTGTAGGACTCATACAGTTCCCGTGTTCCGCGTACCTTTATGTAATCAATATAAACTGCAATCGCCTGCATCAATTAAAATCCCTCGACAGAAAAAAAAACAAAGAAAACACCGGTGTAAATACAACGTTACGCCCCAGCGCAGCTCCTTTCACACCGAGTGACACTTGCTCACACACACACACTCACAAAAAAAGACACAACGGTGACCTTTGCACAATTCCTTCACTGCCAATCTATTTCTGGAATGCGGTTAATTTTGTAACAATAGAAAGCTGCCGGTTTTATTAATGACACAAAAGAAAAACTTAGGAAAGGAAAAAAAAGTTGATATCCCGAGAAAGCAGTAGAGCAAAAAGAGTGTAGTGTGTTTATAGGTGTAAAGCAATCGGCGAGGTCAGAGAGTGTTTGAAACATTTTCTGTTACACGGAATCTATCGCTCTACAAAATCTCGTGTTTTATAATGTTTTTTATTCGTTTCTCCAAATTATTTAATTATTATCAATCTTTTAAAACACATACTGCACGAATAAACTTCTTCTGACGCACACTCTAAATCTAAAAATGTGAAAAACGGAAGTGAAAGTGTAAAAAATTTTGTTTTACACTTTATAAAGTGTAAAAGACTGATTTTAATCTTTACAAAATGTAATTGATAGATTTTGCACTTTATAAAGATTGAATTCATATATTCACACTTTACAAAAAATTAAAATGTAAGCTTTACACTTTTCAGTATTCCGATAACTTTTCACAC